>BQNB010181015.1:0-12627 GCA_026074375.1 Tanacetum coccineum
GTTCTTAAATTCATCACACCAAGATCTCTTTGTAGAACCAAAAATAATATCATCCACATAAACTTGTATTAACATGATATCATTTTTGTCCTTCTTAATGAAAATAGTCTTGTTAATAGTTCCTCTTCTGTATCCACTCTTCAACAAGAAAGTAGATAAAGTAGCATACCAGGCTTTGGGAGCTTGGTGTAAACCATAGAGAGCTTTCACTACTTTGTAGACCTTCTTAGGATACTTAGGATCTACAAAACCTGGAGGTTGAGACACATATACCTCCTCATCAATGTAAGAAGCAAAGGCTAAAAAGATCGTAATGGCTTCAATCCTAGCCACAGGAACAAAAACCTCATCATAATCTATCCCTTCCTCTTGCCTATGTCCCAGAGCAACCAATCTTGCCTTATTTCTAACCACAACACCTCTTTCATCCTTCTTATTTTTGTAAACTTATTTTGTTCCAATTGCCTTCTTCCCATAAGGCAAATCTACAAGAATCCAAACTTTCTGAATCTTGAATTGCAGCAGTTCTTCCTACATGGCATCAACCCAACTTTCGTCTTCAAGAGCTTCAGATATCTTCTTGTGTTCATTTTAAGACAAGAAACAAGCAAACAAACAATGCTAGAAATCGTTATGATTATTTCTTCTCTGCTTTTGAATATAACTTACAAAAGCATGAGCTCTAGAACTTTTGGTCACTCTGCTCCTTGTTTGAACTGCTGACTCTGGATCTCCAAGAATGAGGGTTGAAGATGAATGGAGTTAATCCTTGATGTGGGAATAGAACTAACATTCACAATAGTTTCTAAATTTGTGAAGTCAGCCACTACACCCTCATCATCATAGGATGCAGGGGTAAAAATACCATCAGTAGGATTGTCATAAATTTCCTCAAGAGCAGGTATTTCTGAATCATCTTGGTCGGCATTGGTTAGTTCAGAGTTGGACAGTTCACCATTAGGACTAGCAGTACTAACTGGTGTGCTAGCAGTATTAACTGTGTTAGTACCGCTAGCTTTAGCAGCTCCTACTTGAAGAAGCAAATCCTCAGTATCTTGGGCAAACTCCTTCCTGAGAGCTTCAGCTGCATCATTAGCTTCCTTTTCTTGTCTTTTAAGTCTTTCTAGCTCATCCAAAAAGACTTGATCCTCCTTATCTACTTGCTTCTCATCTGTCTTTGAATCAGGATGTTTGATAGGATCTTCACCTGCATTCTTTGCTTTTGAGCTCTTGACTGTTGAAGAATAAGAAGACCATATCAAAGTAATCCTGAGCAGATTCATCTTCTTTTTCAGAATCACCTGCATCATTAATATCTTTTGCACCTACATTATGATTAGCTTCTTTTGGACCTGCATGTTTGTTAGCTTGATTCTCTGAAATTACTGGTTGATAGTTAATTGAATCAGTTAAATAATCAAGATCAAACAGCCAAGTTGGTCCTTTCCCTGCAACATTTGGTTTATTTTCTAAGAAGGTATGAAGGTTTTCTTCAAACTCTCTTGTTTTTCTAAATTGTTTACCCCTAAAAGCTTTTATTTAGGGAATCCAAACTAAAAACCCTTCATCAGACTTCCCTTCAAACTTGCCCAGATGGTCAATTGTATTCAAGATGGTCACATGGCACCCAAATAGGTCTTATATAGCTTATGATTGGTATTTTACCAGTAATAAGTTCATAAGGTATCTTGTTTTGAGGCTTGGTCACTAAAACCCTATTAAGGACATAACAAGTAGTATTAACTGCTTCAGCCCAAAAAGTGTTAGGTAAAATGAATCTGCTAGCATTGTTCTAGCAGCCTCAATAAGGGTCATGTTCTTTCTCTTAGCAACTCCATTTTTTTGTAGAGTTCTGGCATTACTGTATTCCCTCTTGATCCATTTTGACCCACATAATTCAATAATGTCCATGTTCTTGAATTTTGTACCATTATCACATCTAAAAGTTTTAACCTTTTGATTTAATTTGTTCTCTATTTGTCTTATAAAGTCCTTAAGGATTCCACTAGTTTCATCTTTAGTTCTTAAAAAGAACACCCACTAAACCTGCTAAAAATCCATCAGTGATAACCAGGAAATAAGTCTTATGGTTTATGCTCCTTACAGATGTGGGTCCAAATAAGTCCATATGTAAAAGCTGTAAGGGCTGACTAATAGAGCTCACTACTTTGGCATTACAAGAGGCCTTATGTTGCTTTCCTTTCTGACAAGCAACACAGGTGTGGTCATTTTGAAAAATCTTTGAAGGTAAACCTCTTACAAGGTTTCCCTTCATAAGTTTGTTTAAGTTTTTCAAGTTAACATAACCCAACCTTCTATGCCATTTGTTAGATTCATTAACTGTGGCCTTTGCAATCAAACAAGCTAAACCTCCTAAAGGAACAATGTTCTCTAAGGTGAAACTGTACATATTGTTTTGTCTAAGGATTCAAAGTAATACTTGATTTTCATCAGGCAACTTAAAGTCAAATATATCATTTAAGAAAAAGAAAAATATTTTTTTTTGATTATTTTTGAATTTTTTATTAATTAAAAACTATTTAAATTTATTTAAATCCTAAAAAATAAAAAAAATAGAAAATGTATCGAATTATTTTTTTCCTATATAAAAAAAGAAAAAAATTTTTTTAGAAAAAGGAATCACTATTTTTTGACTCTTTAGATTTTAAGATATGAATTTTCTAAAATTTAAACTAATTAAAAGCTTAAAAAATGCTAAAAACTATAAACCCTTCAAAAAAATTTTATAAAAATTTATACTAAAAAGAGAAAATGATAAGAAAATTTATTAAAAAATAAAAGCCTCGTAATTTTTACTTTTTAATTAAAGTTTAATTAAACTAATTAAAAACTAAACCTAATTATTAATTAAAATTATAAACTAACTAAAGACTTAACTGAGGACTAACAGTGTAAACAAACTAAACTTAAAAGTTTCAAAACCTACCCTGAGGGCTAACCCCGACTACACCAATGGCCCTTTTAAAGCTTAAAAATAAGTTGAAATTAAAAAGTGCTTACTATGAAAACTTATAAAAGCAAAGTTGTAGAATAAGGTGTAGTGAAAACTTTAATAAAGAACCCTTGTCGCTGAAAACATAATAAGCTCAAAGAGTGCTTATTTTTTACAGCTGAATCAGAAAAAGTGGGCTTAATACCTTGATTTTGCCTTAAAAGGCTTTGAAAAAAGCTCAAATTAAGCTTATATGAAAAAAGCAAAAAGGTGTTTTTGGAAGGTTTATAATATGCATGATCTATGAATGAAAAGAAAATTGAGCTAGAAACATATTAAGCTTATTGAAATTGGCGATGAAAGTGCTAAACTCAGCATAAAGCATAAATGACTCAAAATTAGCTTAAGCTCAAAAGCTCATCCCTTTGTTCTTAAAGCTCTTTATGGATTATCCTGCAATCATCATATAGTGTATTTAGTTTCTCTTAAGGACACATGTCGTACTGACTTGGGTCTGCCTGGTGGATCTTTAAAATTAACATTTTTACTAAAGCTTGATCCACTATTGTATTTGGAGACTTTGTTCCAGTAATGTCTTTTGGGTCTCTAATTACAACTTGCTGAGGACTTAACAACAGTTTCCCATATGCCCCCAATAGTACTAACTGCTTTGACCATAGCAGTATTAATTTTTTGATATGAAAAATTTTCTTTTGGTGCTGTTGTTCTATTAAATGGCCTTCTAATAGGTGAATGAGACTTATAAAAATTATTTCTTGGTCTGATTTCATTAACAATGGGTCTGGCAGTATTAATTTTCCTAGCAGTACTAGTTGTTGCTGCTTGACTAGAGAGATTTTGTCAAGCAGTATTAACTAGAAATATGCCAGTTTTAGTTAGTACTGCTTTTGGAACAAACTTATTTTGGTGATTCAATCTTTGCACATTGTTCCACACTGGTCTATTCTCCCCTTGACCAGTACCCTTACCCTTCTTTTTGTTCATATTCAACCTGTTTCAGCCATTCTTTTATCATGAAAAATCACAATCGATCTTAATAAGATGACTAAAACTGCCATATACAAAACATGTCTTTTTAGTAAATCCATATCCCAAACCGAACTTTTTGGACATTAAACCATTCCAAACTCTCTTGTCAGCTTTAGGACTTGGACTATATGTGTTTTGTTCTTTAACGGTTTCCCTAGGAGTTTTTACATGCTTAACAGTATTAACAAAAGCAAAACTAGGTTTTTCCTGTTCTTTTGAAGGTTGAATCATATATTCATCATCACTGTCTGACTCATACTCCTCAATGATAGGAGCATCAAACTAAACTTTAGGTTGACAAACAACTTTGGGTTCAACTACAACTGGTTCAGGCACAGATTCAAGTGTTTCTACACTAGAATTGGACTCACAAGAGTCAAAATTACTAGATTAAGTGTCAGATTCACTAGTTTTAGACTGTTTTGGACCATATATGAACATGGAGTCGTCTACTTCTCTATCAGGTCCTAAAGGTATGTAATTTCCTGTCATTGGAGGGGGAACTGCATGCATACCTTCAACATTTGCAAATCTATCATGCACGGACTATCTTCTACATCACTTACCTACTGTCAAATACACTTTGAAAACTTCTTTTTTCATTAACTTAAGTCACATCATGTGCTTGATCTCCCTACCCAGCCCAGATTTGTCCTAGTATTTATCTGACTATTTAGCAGTCTTACTAAGGCCCTTAGAAGAACTTTGAATATCTCAATTTTAGTTTTTAATTCTTATTCGTTTTTTACAGCTTCTGCTAATAGTTTCATTATAATTGTAAGACATCAGGGGGGGTTTTATCATAAAAATCAATTTCTATAAATCAATCTTTTCATTCTTACAAAAGTTGATTTTTTTGATGAGCAACGAATTGAGCCTCTACCTTTTAAAGCTTGAATATAGGCTTGAATTTCAATACTAGCATCACCAAATTATTCCCTTTGTTCATCATTAATTTTTTATGTTGAGCATATGATTCCACACAATTCTTTGAACTATGTTTTACCTCAAATGTCTGGAGCCTGAATTACTGTATAGCATCAAGTAAAGTTATCTTGTTCATCTTCTGCATGACCAGTCCAATCGACACCTTCTCCACCAAGAGTTACCAAAGCTTTAGGTTCCTCCTGTTTTCCAGGTGTCCTCCCATTATCTTTTGCTCTATATCTGGTGTTCCCTGCATCTCTTCTTCTACTGTCTTGATTTCCTTTTGATTTACACTCTCTAGAAAAGTGCCTTGTGTTATGGCAATTGTAGCACTCAACCTTGGTCTTGTCAAAGCCAACCGGTTCATAAGAATCAAACTGCAGCCTTCTACCTATCTTGTAAAACTTCTTCAATCTCATTGGAATTCATGGCTATTCATTTTAAGTCCATCTCTTCTAATTCAAACTTATCAAGCTGCTCCAGATCCTCATGATCCAAATGTAGACCACTGGATTGATTAGCAAATAATGAGTACATGAGTTCATCAGTGTATGATGAAGAGTTTTCCCTTGTAGAGTTATAGCCAGGTGAAGTAGGAAACACCATAAGCAGTACTAACATCATTAATACTGCTAGTGCTTTCAGAAGAAACAAAGGTGACATTCTGTGAACTAGAAGATGATCTAGTAGAGCCTTTAACATCAAACTCAAAGACTCTAAGATTGTTATAGAGATCATCAAAACTAAGACTGTCTACTCCTGGTTTAGTCCTCATTACTAAGGATATGTGGGCCCAAGAAGAAGGAAAAGACCTAAGGAACTTCTGATTTGCATCTTCAGTGGAGACGCCTGCACCATGAATCTCATGTTGACTTAGAAGACTCTAAAACCTATCATAACCTTTGCGCAGTCCTTCTAAGTTGGATATAGAAAAGCCGTTAAACTGTTTCTTTAAAATTTATTTATGCATCTTCTTTGATTCATTATTACCACTAAATCTGGATTTGATAGCATCCCACATCTCTTTAGCATCAATCATCTTGTGAAATTTTGCTAAATGGTCTTTAGTAAAGATCATTAGCACAGCAATAAGTTCGACGTTGAGTGCAGGTCCCTAGAGCGTCTGGTTCGTCGATCAGTGATATGCGCCACCGCGTCTGTGTAGTACAATGTGCTATACCCCTAAGAGACTTTCTTCGTCTCGCCTGTGCTTGTCGCCAGACGGATGCAAATCGTCGCTCTCTCTACCACTCGTCATCGCTGTCCCCTGTCTCGTGCCCGCGTGAAAACCACTCACTCGACCCAAGACCCCATTCAGTTCGGCTCCGTCATGAATTTCCCATATTGGATAGTCTGTATGGCTAAGTAATGTTCCATTTCATGGACCCAAATGTTCATACTCACCTTTCTTCAGAATAAGGAGTTTAATGGTTGACATAGTGTTGAGGGGCTTGTTGTGATTTTATACCACAAATAAAAATATTGGTGTATGTTGCCCAATTTTTTTCTGGTGGTGGTGGTGGTGGATTTTCATCATCTGATCCTGCCATTGAATATATCTGAAAGGTAAAGGTTTAAAACTGATGTGTTTTAGTTTTTCCTACTCATAGTTTCTCTACAAGCTCTGATACCACTTATAGATCCCAGACTTAATAGATCTTTCTAGCCTGTTAAGGGTGGTAGCTAATCTGGATAGATCCAAACTAACTAAAAGAGAAACAATGACTATGAACAATATAAACTATGTGGAAACTAACTTATATTGCTAAGAAGAACAATGAATAAATCAAAACTTTGATTACTATTAATCTGCTACCTTACAAATTACTAACTATGAATAATTATGAAACTTATGCCGTGTAGGGTTCCTTTTATACAACAAGGAAAACCCTAATGAGCTTACAAAATGCGTTAAGTGATCATGCATATCTATTCCTAATATATCTCATGCATGTAACTAGGATCAGTTTCTTTAGTCTAATCATTCTAAAACTAACAAGTACTATACAAAGCTACACTATTACTAAATAAGTAAGGCGTATTCATAACATAAGTACCTAAACAATGTACTATCGCAGTACTAACTATAACTATCAGTAGTACTAAGTGTAGAAGCTCTAAATCCCAACATTAAGGCATAGACTTGACATATTTAGGATGTTTACATGATATAAACATAAATATAGATGGCATAGGTAGGTTGTGTGAGCTCGTTTTTTTGTTTGCTATGTAAATATTTAAAAAAAGCAAAAATTTTCCTGTACAAAGGTGTCGTAATAAATAGGTAAATATTAATTAATGAAAAATTTCGGGTTGTTATAATATGGTTCCTAAAGAGAGTTACACCTTCTTGTTTCAAGGACACACTTGATGAAATCAATGCTATGGCATAGAGAGGCTACGGTAATGTAAATTTTAAAACTATTAATAAACTTGTTAAGGATAACCTTGTGAGAGGTTTACCTACAAAACATTTTGAAAATGACCAAACCTGTGTTGCTTACCTTAAGGGAAAACAACACAAAGCCTCTTGTAAGTCCAAGATTCAGAACTCTATTACTCTGCCTTTATTCATGTTGCATATGGACTTATTTGGTCTAACTTTTGTGAGCAGCTTAATGAATAAGAAATATTATCTAGTAGTCACTCATGATTATAGCAGATTTCCTTAGGTTTTATTTTTAGCATCTAAGGATGAAACTAGTGGCATTCTTAAGAGCTTTATAGCTTAGATAGAAAATCTAGTTGATAAGAAAGTAAAGATAATCAGATGTGACAATGGAACAAAGTTCAAAAATAGAGTTATGAGTGAGTTTTTTGAAAAGAAAGGCATTATGAGGAAATTTAGTATAGCTAGAACTTCTCACTAGAATGGTGTTGTTGAGAGGAGAAATAGGACACTAATTGAGGCTGCAAGAACCATGTTATATGACTCTAAATTACCTACTACATTTTGGGCTGAAGCAATTAATACTGCTTGCTATGTGCAGAATAGGGTATTAGTAGTTAAGCCTCATAACAAGACCCCTTAAGAACTTTTTAGAGGTAGAACACCTGCTCTAAGCTTCATGAGACCATTTGGGTGTCATGTTACCATTCTAAATACCTTAGATCATTTAGGCAAGTTTGATGGAAAGTCTGATGATGGATTATTTGTTGGATACTCATTAAATAGTAAGCCTTTTAGGGTATACAACATTAGAACTAGGAAAGTAGAAGAAAACTTGCATGTTAGATTCTTGGAGGATAAGCCTATTATTGCAGGTGATGGATCAAAGTGGCTGTTTGATATTGATGTTCTAACAAAATCAATGAATTATGTGCCAGTTGTTCCAGGTACAAACTCTAATGATTTTATAGGTAAAAAAGAAAGTATTGGTGTAAGTCAATCTAGCAAGGAGACATGATCTAGCCAAGACTACATTTTGATGTCACTGTAGAAAGATGGTTCACTATTTGATTCTTCTTCTAAGAATGCTAGAAATGATGAACCGCAACCTTCTAATGATGATAGAAAAAAAGATGATGAAGATGGAATTAATGATCAAGAGAGGCCTGAGAACTGTGCTTAAGATGTTAATACTATCGGGCCAAGTATTAATACTGCTAGTACAAATTTTAATACTAGTAGTCTAAATATTAATATTGTTCCACTTAAAGCCACACATGTTGATTTCTTTGGTGATGAAACAAAATTGGATATGAGCAACATTACTACCACATATCCAGTTCTTGCTACTCCAAATACAAGAATCCATAAGGATCATTCACTTGATCATGTGATTGGTGATGTGCTGGGTATAGTGTCACTAGACCAGGAAATGACAAAGGCTTACAAATGAAACAAGGATCGTATTTAGTGTTTAACTTTGTTAATTTAGTTATGAAGGAAAAACTCATGAAAGACTTCATACTTGTCTGTTTGCTTGTTTCCTATCTCAGGAAGAGCCCAAGAAGGTAATCCAAGCACTAAAAGATCCAAGCTGGATAGAAGCTATGCAAGAAGAGCTTCTGCAATTCAAATTACAACAAGTTTGGACATTGGTGGATTTACATATGGCAAGAGGGCTATTGGAACAAAATGGGTGTATAGAAACAAGAAAGATGAGAGAGGTATAGTGATTTAGAAACAAGGCAAGGCTGGTTACACAGGGTTATACTCAAGAAGAAGGAATAGATTATGATGAGGTTTTTGCTCCAGTTGCTAGGATTGAAGCAATTAGGCTATTCTTAGCCTATGCCTCATTTAAAGAATTTGTTGTGTATCCGATGGATGTGAAGAGTGCATTTCTGTATGGCAAGATTGAAGATGAAGTCTATATCTTTCAACCTCCAGGGTTTGAAGATCCAGAGTTCACTGACAGAGTTTATAACGTAGAAAAGGCACCATATGGTCTACATCAAGCTCCTAGAGCTTGGTATGAGACTTTATCTACCTATTTATTAGACAATAGATTTCAAAGAGGTCAAATAGATAAGACTTTGTTCATTAAAAGAGTCAAAGGTAACATTCTACTAGTTCAAGTATATGTAGATGATATCATTTTTGGATCTACTAAGAAGGGTTTATGCACTGATTTTGAGAAGATGATGCATAAGAAGTTCCAGATGAGTTCTATGAGAGAGATCACTTTCTTTTTAGGACTGCAAGTGACACAGAAAGTTGATGGGATTTTCATCAGTCAAGACAAGTATGTGGATGAAATTTTGAAGAAGTTTGGTTTTTCAACTATAAAAATAGCAAGTACACCCATGGAAACTTCAAAGCCATTGCTCAAGGATACAGAAGCTGAAGATGTTGATGTTCACTTATATAGATCAATGATTGGCTCATTAATGTATTTAACATCTTCAAGGCATGATATAATGTTTGCAGTATGTGCTTGTGCAAGATTCTAAGTCACACCTAAAGTTTCACATCTTCATGTTGTGAAAAGAATCTTTAGATACTTGAAAGGTCAACCTAAATTGGGCCTTTAGTATCCTAAGGACTCACCATTTGATTTGGAAGCTTATACTGACAGTGACTATACTGGTTCTAGTTTAGACAGGAAATCTACAACAGGAGGTTGTCAATTTTTTGGGAGAAGATTAATTTCATGGCAATGCAAGAAGCAAACTGTAGTTGCCAACTCTATTACTGAAGCAGAGTATGTAGATGCATCTAGTTGATGTGGACAGGTATTATGGATCCAAAATCAATTGCTTGATTATGGATACAACTTTATGAACACCAAGATTTTCATTGACAATGAAAGCATAATCTGCATAGTTAAGAATCCAGTGTTTCACTTAAAGACTAAGCACATTGAGATTAGACATCACTTCATCAGGGATTCATATGAGAAAAGATTAATACAAGTGATTAAGATTCACACTGATCACAATGTTGCAGATTTACTCACAAAAGCATTTGATGTTAGTCGTTTTCAATTTTTGACCGCTAGCATTGGAATGCTTAATCTCTGAAGTGTTGTTTGAATATATTGATGATTAGAATGGATTGGAAATGCTAAGGATGAAACTGAGGTTAAAACTGGTAACTCAAAAAGTTAATGTTGCTGGGCATTACTTAGTACTACTGGGCGAAAAGTTAGTACTGCCAAGCAAAAAGTTAATACTGCTGGGCTAAGATAGTGCTGCCAGGCAAAAGTTAATGCTGCCATGCTACTTACTACTGCTAGGTTACCATTGGAGTTACAACTGTTGAGGGTATTTTTGGTCTATAAAAGGAATACTTCGCTTATAGGTTTTCTATATTACCTATTTAAGCATATTTGATCACAATAAGTTCTTCTTAATCCTTTAAATACTCTCAATCACAAACCCAAAACTCAATTTCATCACCGACTTCAAACAATTATCACTCATAGAGGTTCTCAAATTTGTTGATTTACACGACATGGTTGCTTACTTGGAAAAATCCACAGAGAATGATGATTTTGATGAGATAGTGGACTTTCTGAATGCTAACCCAATCCGATATGCCTTAACTGTAAGTCCAACTATCTTTGTCTCTTATATTGAGCAGTTTTGGTCTACTGCAAAGATCAAAATAGTCAATAATGAAAGACAAATACATGCCAAAGTTAGTGGCGAGACAATAGTAATATCAGAATCATCTGTGAGGAGAGATCTTTAATTTAATGATGAGGATGGTATTTCTTTTCTCACAAATACTAAAATTTATAAAAACCTTCAATTGATGGGATATGAGAATCTTTATGATAGACTTACTTTTTATAAATCTTATTTTTCCTATTAATGGAAGTATCTACCATCTTGCAATGTTTAAGTTCAAAATCAACTACTTGGAATGAATTTGGTACAAATATGTCATCTGTAGTTATATGTTTGGCTAAGAATCAAAAAATTAATTTTTCTAAATTGATTTTTGATGGTATGTTGAGAAACTTGGATCCTAATTCTAAAAAGTTTTTAATGTATCCAAGGTTTTTACAACTGTTTTTGAACAATCAAATTGAAAATCTTACACCAACTTTTAATGATGAGTATACTACACCTTCTCATACTAAAAAGGTTTTTTCAAACATGAGAAGGCAAGGAAAATATTTTTCAGGGACTGTGACACCATTGTTTGCTACTATGTTGATACAACCTCAAGCAGATGTGGGTGAAGGTTCAGGATAACCCACTGAGTCCCAACACACACCTACTATTGCTTCACCATCGAATATTGAACCAATCCCTATTATTGCATTATCATCACAACCCCAAAAGACCCACAAACATAGGAAAACCAAAAGGCCCACTGAGATATCTTAGTCTAGTGGACCTACTACCCTTGTAGCAGATGAGACTATCCATGAGGAGAGGGGAGACAATATGGAAAAGGCTGCCACTACTGCTGCTAGCTTAGATGCAGAGCAGGACCGTGGTAACATAATTAGGACCCAATCCATGGCAACACTTAATGAGCCTATTTCTTAGGGAACTGGTTTAGGTAGTGGTCTCAGGCGCCAAGATACCATATTAGGGGACAGGCCTGCTCAAACTAGGTTTGAGAGGTTGTCTAAACAGTCTAATGATCCACCTCTCTTAGGAGTTAACACACCTAGAAGTGGGAAGGACAGACTGAAAATTATGGAATTGATGGAAATTTATACAAAATTGTCTGACAGGGTTCTTGCCTTAAAGAATGTCAAGACTACTCAGGATTTAAAGATTACTAGTCTAAAGAAGAGAGTCGAGAAATTGGAAAAGAAGAAAAAGGCAAGAACTTCACAACTCAAAAGGAGATTATTCAAAGTCAGGATAGAGTCCTGTACTGATAAAAGTTTAGGTATTCAGGAGGATGCATCCAAACAGGGAGGAATGAAGACCAAGATGAAGATACTTCATGGTTTCAAGAGGATGCAGAGACTCAGGGGAGGTATGATCAAGATATTGATGTTACTACTGCCAGTGCACCAATTACTACTGCTGGTGTATCTATTAGTACTGCTGAGCCAAGTACTCCTCCAACAACAACAACAACTATTATTGAAGATGAAGATCGCATAATTGCTCATACACTTATGAAGATGAGAAGTGAGAAATCAAAAGAAAAAGCAAAAGAAAAATCTAGTGAACCAGCTACTAGACCAACAAGAGGAGTGACTATGCAAGAACCTAGTGAGTCTGGAACAAGAAAAGCATTACCTCCTTTGCAACATGATCTAAAAGACAAGGGAAAA
>BQNB010181016.1:0-12627 GCA_026074375.1 Tanacetum coccineum
AAAAGGCCAAAGTTGTCATTTATATGAAAGTATAGGGTCTTATGTGCTATTGGCTATTTGTTTCCTCGACTCATTAAATGTAAAGGATCATTTGTGCCATTTATGTATCTTAAATAACCCCTTAGTAATACATATGTCTTAAATGGAGAAGAATGTAGAAAATAAGAGACCAAATCTGCCATTCTCTGTAAGTTTGACCTAGGTATATAAAGCCCCTTACATTTTGACTCGGTCAAAGCGTCAAAAACCAGTCAAACATTACCTTTTCTCTCTCTCAACCCAAAACTCAAATATATATTACGATTTGCCTGCTTCATGATCTGTTGTTTGATTTTGCATTTAGGTATGGCTTGTTTTGTGTTCTTTATCATCTAAATATGCCGTATCTTTAACAACTTGGCCTGAAATTTATTAAACCGTACTGTTTTTAGGGTGTTCGTGAGAAATCATCATTCAAGCCTTGGTTAGTGTTTCTAATTGAGTTTTGTTTGCTGGGTTTGCCTTAGATTACGTTCATGATGCCTAGTTGATGTCATAATTGTTTCCCCATTAGCTAATTTAATGTCCTTATGATTTTCACATATTAGTTGTTCTTTTTAGTCAAAAAGATGCTCGTATGATGTTTGTAATGGCCGCTTGTTGTTGTTAAATTAGTTAGTGTGTACCAATGAATGTATATCATGATCTAGATAAGCCTTGGAAGCATTGAATTGAAAGTTAGAATCTGCGCATTCAAATGTTCTTGGTTGTGTTTTGGTTTGATGTTCTTGTTTGCGTTTTGTCTGGGTATTCATGATTGCGTTTTGCTTATCAACTCTTGGTTGCGTTTTGGTTACTTAAACTAAGTTGCGATGTGATTATAAATGTTAAATAGGTCAAAACGCAATTATTTCATTTTGCTTTGAAGACAATTAAAATATTAAAATAATAAAGCCCTCATTTCGAAAAAAAATTAAATGATTGCGTTTTGTCTATTATTTGAATATTTTATTGCCTGCGTTTTTCCTGTTGCGATTTGCTGCTTGTGTTTTGATTAACTGCGTCTTGATTATTTTGAATAAAATATTCATTGCGTTTTGTTACTTTGCGTTTTACCTATTGCAGTTTGTTTCTTGCGTTTTAAATGGACTGCGTTTGATTATTTTATATAAAATATTCTTTGCGTTTTGATGGTTTGCGTTTTGCTTGTTGCGGCTTGTCTCGTGCGTTTTGAATGGTTTGTGTTTTGATTACTTTTAATAAAATATTCATTGCGTCTTGACTGATTGCGTTTTGCTTGGCTGAGATTTGCGACTTGTATGTGATTGCGTTTTGTTGTTGTGACTGCATTTTGTGTATTTTCTAATAAAATATTCAATTGTGTTTTGTGTCTTGCGTTTTGCCTAGTGTGTCTTAACCTTTGCGTTTTATCTAGTATTACTCATCCATTGCGATTTGGTCACTGTGGTTTGGTCATTGCGTTTTGTCTTCTCTTCTATGAGTTAACTTCCGTTGACTCAAGAGTTGACCAAATCTGTTGACCACCACTTTAATATGATCTAAGTGTCCTTTCTTGGATTTAGTTCATAATTGATCAACTCTTGAGCATTTGCTCACATCTAACATCTCCTTTCTGTATGTATGCCTTTCTGTGGATGTGATTGTGCAGATACAAATGGTTGATGTTAATGTTAATGCTCCTGCTGAACAAGCACCTGCAATGGCTCCACCCACTCGTACTGATGATAAAATCATGCCTCGTAGCAGATGGGTGGATGCAGGAAAAAGCAACTGCTATCTGGATGTTGAGAGGTCGTAGAGAAATCCAATCTACAAGATTGTAGTGGACATTCTGAAGCAAACTAACTTCTTTAGAGCTTTTATTGCTTCCTCGACAATCCCATCAATCTATATTCAACAGTTTTGGGACATTGTTCGATATGACAAAACCACAAGGAATTATAGTTGTCAACTAGATGAGCAATGGTTCAATCTAACCAAAGACACACTCAAAGACGCCCTTCAGATCACACCAGTCGACAACAATAATGCATTTACTTCCCCACCAACTCCTGATGCCCTTATCAAATTTGTCAACGATCTGGGTTACCCGAAAGTTGTCAGAACCTTGTCTGATGTAGTGACTAATGACATGTTTCAGCCGTGGAGAGCACTCACAACAATCATTAATTTGTACCTTACGGGAAAGACTTCAGGGTTTGAAAGACCAAGGGCTCCGATGTTACAAATTCTTTGGGGCGTCGTCAATCGAGCCCATATTGATTATGCAGAGAGGATGTGGGAAGAATTTACCCAATCCATCCACACTTTCATCGATGACAAAAACAAACTAGCACAGCACACTCAGGGAAAGAAGAAAGCCACCATTATTGTGATCCCAAGTGTTAGGTTCTCCAAGCTCATCATCCATCACTTACAAAGCAAGCACAAATTCCACCCGAGACCAGGTTCTCCATTTCATTTTACAAATGAGGAGTCTGTTCTGGGTTACCTCAAGTTTAGTGCTATGGGAACCAAACGGGAAGTCTTTAGAATGCCTATTCCGAATGATCTTATCACTGATGACATTCGAGGTGAACAATACTACAATGCTTATCTGGAGAAAGTTGCTAAGTATCAAAGATATCTTGCTGGTGAAGAAGTTAGTAATCCTGATTCTCCTGCACCTAAACTTGATAAGGCTACCAAACATAAAGCAACCAAGAAATCTAATCCTTCAGCACCTAAAGCAGCACCAGTCACAAAACCTGTAGTCGCCAAGGCCTCCAAGTCTCAACAAACCAAATCTGCACTTGCCAAGCCTCAAGAAAAGAAACGAAAGCTGGTTACGGATGTGAAAAACCGTCAATTCAGGTCATTATTTTATTCTCGAGTATTAATTATAATTTTCATTTTTATGTTGAGATATGAACTCACGACTAACCGGGGCAAAGGGCAGTAGAAGAAAGTTTAAAGGACGTTTACGACGCACATTGGGGTCCACTTCCACCAGTGGTCTTTAGAGAACCCGACTCTGGGAGACGTCAACCACTTCCAGAGGTTCAGGGTAAAGGAAAATAGAAAGTCAGGGATGAAGAAGTTGCCCTTGATTTACTTACCCTTCAGACACCAAAGAAGAAGAGCTCTGTTGAACAATATATCTTCCAGAGGTGCACTCCTGCTCCAACTAAACCCTCAGGTCATGCTGAATCTCCTTCGTTGTATGCGGAACTAGGTCTGACTGACAGTGAAATGGAATCCGATGAGGAAGTGCTGCCTGTGATCAAAATTGGAGTACAAAAGGAAGGCCAGGCTAGATCAAACCCTAGTGATGATGTAGTGTCTCAACCTCAATCAAGTCTTGTTGTTCATGCTGGACCAAACCTTGAACACATAGACTTTAAGGCCACTGATGCTTCAACCCAACAAAACCCTGAGCAAATGGATGAAGGGTTCATTTCAACTGCCTACCCTAAGGTTCAGGAGAATCTCAAGCTAACGGTTGAAGAACAGGTGATTCTTGAGGAACCTGCTAGCTCAACAGGGACCTTGTCTTCTCTACAACACCTTGCTAAAGACTTAAGCTTTGGCGATCAAATTCTTCAATGATAAACCTTCTGATGCAGAAAATGAGAAGACAACTGTAGAAACCGAAGCTGAATCGATGGTGTCCGTCACAATCCATCAAGACACGTCTGCAATCCCTCTTATGACATCACCGGTGATTGATCTCATTTCTAGACCTGATTATCCTAATGAACATCGGCCACTACCAGCAACCGCAACTGCAACAGCAACAATAACAACGACAATAACAACTCTTCCTTTACCACCTCAACCACAACAAAGCACCATAGATTCCATCTTGATAAAGCGCATCAATGAGCTTGAACAACATATGGCGGATCTGGTGCAAGCCAACTTAGCCCTGGAGGAAAGGATGGACAAACATGGGTCCAGATTGTACAAATTGGAGAATCTTGACATTCCCATCGGGTGAGCAAAGCAGTAGATAGAATTGTCATGGATGCTGTTGATTGGGCTATTCAAGCTCCACTCCGGGATCGCTTTAGAGATTTTCCAGAAGCTGACATGAAAGAGATTCTTTACCACCGCATGTGGGAAACCAACTTCTACAAAGATCATGAAGATCACAAGAAGCTGTATGAAGCTCTGGAGAAGTCAATGGACCGTGATCACTCTGACCAGCTCCTAACTGATTTGGATGAAGCACGAAGAAAGAAGAAAAAGAGACATGATTCACCAAAAACACCACCTGGGTCTCTACCTCATCAGCCACCCCCTCCTCAACCACCTGCAAGTTCATTTAGAACTTCAAGAGCTTTTGGAACTTTTGGATAATCTCAATTGTCTCCTCCTCCTCCACCTTAATCCACCAACCAGAGTGATCAGTCAAAAAGCATAGTTGCCCCAAGCTCTTCAAAGACAGTTGCTTCAGCTTAAAATACGGCTTAGAATACTACTGACACAAGACTCAAGCCGTCTGTCTCATCAATTCCTGAAGATCTACATATGGATGATGATACGGCTCCCGACGAACATGTACATTCGTTTGATGATGAAGATATCAGGAATGATCATATTCCTAAGGTGAACTTGATGCAAGATTGGTGGAAGCCACTTTCTGAGGAAGACATACTTGCTACACCAAAAAAACCAAAAGCCCTTACCTGGTCCATCCCGATCCACTGACATGCTTGTCCACTAATAACAACTGTGGGCATTGCTCTTTTGCGTCCACCTATGCACCGTCCACTTGAGACCACTCGTTAATGATCATCCAACCGGTGTACAATGCAATATTTATATTTGACTGGTATACTTGTAAAAAGCAAGGTATAACTTGACACTTAACCCAAAAAGACCTCGAAGGCCCTACATTTGAAATTGTCAAAGTCTTCCATCCTAATGTGATTCATCTCCAATACCAAATGGAAGAATGCCATAAACTCCTCACAGATAAAGTGGACGATGCAATCATCATGTATAATGTTAACAAACCACTACCACTGGGTGGTACAACCGGCGCAGTCACAATTTAAGCTTGACATCACTTCAATAAAGATTTGGGGTATATAAATATGTAGCAAGGGTGTAAGACCTGCATTGTCAATCCTCGAAGATTAGAGGGAAGGTAGTAAGAAGGAGAGAAGATGTAGATGACGAAGGAGAAAGAGGAAAATTGTAATTACTGTGGGGAGCGCCGTGCTATCCTGATGTTAGTTTAGAGCAAATGGTACCCGAATAAATGTTGGATTAAAAGAAGAATGCCAAGAATGACATGTACCTTACTAATGTATGGTATTATCACACAACGTGTCTAAAGACAATGAATTCTACATTGACAGACACATAGAAATAACCCTGAGGGTGACCAGCAGAGCAGTACGAACTCATATCACGCAATTTTAAGTTTATGTAAAGAAATGAAGTCTTCAATCTTATATGGTACGAATAAAAGAAGACAATCGTCCTCGTAGAAGCAATCTTAAACGATATATTATTTTGCAGGAAAGGGACTTCAAATATATGTTACCTGAGAGATTTGAAGATCTGTACTTATTGAATCTTCAAGGTCATCTGAACCATCTTCCACCCAAAGATAAGAAGATTCTCTCTACTGCAGTAAACTTATGGATCAGAAACTTAGTTATCAAACAATGGGTAAAAGACTTCCAACTGGGGATTGAGAGCTACCAGACTCAGCTAAACCTCACCAAACCTCGATGGGATGCAACTGGTTTTGAGTTCAAGCACGACTTCACCGTAATTGACTCTCCAAGAGCCGTCACATTTAGGGATAAATATGGGGTTCAGATGATCATGCGGTTCAATGAGATCCACAAGTTCAGTGACGGCACTCTGCAACAGATTGATGAGGCATAGGACTACCAGGTCAAGGAATTCAAGGTCAACAGGATGAATCCGGGTTTGAACACATGGTTTTGGACAAGGAAAGTTGTCGAAAGAAGTAAAGAGTTCATTTTTTCCATTCAGAAACGGCTTAAGACAAGGAGGATCTTCCGTAACCTGGAAAGCTTTGTTGGTGGACGAATAAGAGAAGGAGACTACAGACTTCTGCAGCGAACCGAATGATCACATCATCTCTGCAATCAAGATCCATCTTTTGTAGGGTATATTTCTATATGTTGTTGTAATATGTACATTATAAAGTAGTGATTAAGATGTGTTTTGTATCAGTTTATTTTGGTTTTCTGAGTTTGTGTCAAATTTTGAAACCATTAGAACAAACTCATAATAACTGACACGAAATATGTCCCTCACTAATTGAGGGGGAACATGAATATGTTCCATTATCAGCCAGTATAAATCAGACACATTTTCTCCTAAATTTTCCTAACTTAAATCCATTGAGATCTAAAATCTCAAAGGGTTTGCAATTTTTGATCGGGGGAGAGAATGTGATTTTAATATGAAAATATGATAAAAATGTGATCTTTTAGACTCAAGTGTAGGCTCTCCCATATGTGCTAAACTCTTTCGAATATCGATGTACATATTGAGGGGGAGCGAATGGTGTATGATGGCAATTGTGGAAATACTAAAGACCGACCCTGTAATTACTTTATCGGAGTTATGAGGATGATAAGGTTAGGTACTCGTTCCTATGATCCCGCCAGAGCCAGAGGGATCTACCCAGGGACAATCCACTAGTTAAGTGGAGATGTCCCCATAGGTATTATTAGAAATGGAGCAATGAGAGAAAAAGGGAATAGAGCGGAACTGAATGGAACTAGTACTGGAACATACCCAACAAGGTACTAGTAATGAAGTCTTGGTATGCACTGAAGGGGTTGAAGAATGAAAAAGAAATGTTTAGATAAAGGGTGAAAAGAAAGCAGCCCTCCGTTAAACAATTATATTAGAAACCCGGTTAATCCATATGCTGTCTGAATCACAAGGTTGATAAGCTGACATTGAGACAAGTATCATGGACCCAATGATACGCGCACAACCCCATCCCACGCCACTCAAGATCCCTCAAAGGATTCTTGTTTCATTTCTCATGGAGATCAATACATTTCTATCGTCTCTCTCACTCCGAGTTAGACGATATTGAAAAGGTGGCAGACTCTGCTCCAGCCTTCGACTAATTAAAAAACCAAAAAAGCACTAATAGAGTCCTAGGAGCCAAATGAGAACATCCACATATCTCGTCTGAGGAACACTAATTCCACTTACATATTAGTTACACACACTATGAATAACAAGTAATAATCCAAAAGAGATCCAACGCATGTATCCTGTGGTAATTGCCAGAACATCCAGTTAAATGTAATACTACACAATGAAAGATGGAAATCCTTCATAGCAACAACAAACAAACAAGCTCTGTTATGTGACATGTGAGATCTATTATTGATTAAACTTGTGATAAATGGAAAGCAATGATGGTGCGACTCTTTATGAGTCAAACTTGTTCCAGGCAGTGAATTGACGAGTAGTTTTTGAAACCCATTCATGTCTGCTCAAACAACAAATTTTTCTGAGCAGAAACCATTTACAGTGTAATATCTCTAAAAAACAAACGATTTTTCCATGAAATTTGATTTTATCAGGAGACAGCGAGGGGAAAAACTCTTTACTAAAGTGACACGGACTGATTTTCAATCAATTTCTCTTTAATCAGTGGGTTCGTAATTCACTGGTTCACTAACTTTGTGTTTTGTCTGCATTGAGACCCTCCGGTATGAGAACATGCTTAGTATGATGACTCTGACAATTACTTGTTAAGAAGTCTCATTACTACAAGCTGGAAATTCCTGTCAAGGATAATTTCCTTTAAAGGGGATTCTACTTGATCACAGTCGGACTACATATCCTCAACGTATCCAAAGGTTAATTCAACCACACCGGGCGAATGACAAAGCCATATTCGTCCCCCAACTTTATTGCTAACTGTTTTATTTCAGATTTATATAAAGATGGACGTGGCTGTACCAGATTCCAGCAGAGACGTGTCAATTTACTACCCTATGCTCACACTACATCCATACTATTAAAGACATCATGATAAGTGTATGACCTATTTCACAGCTTCCGCAACTCTGATGCCTGCTATTATGATCCAGAAAAGTGTGAAAAGCGGTCCGAAGGTCACAACATCACAAGAAGGCAATACTTCACAACAAGGATGATTAAGAGATTTACTATAGATGATGATCTCAAAGAAAGCTCAAAGATCACACAAGTCTAAGGAACAAAGCTCAAAGATCACTACTTGCAGTACAAAGACTGATCATGAAGAATCAAAAGACTACGAGCCAGAGTCAAAGATCAACTCATAGATTGCTAGGATTTAATTTGTATTTTCTGGGGTGACCTCCCTTAGGGGGAGATTGTTAGGATATAATGAAAATCCCTTGCAAAGACTCGGCACCCCTGTATTTCTAGCATAGGTTAAGCTTTTGTAGCCTTAATAATAATCGTTTAAATTATTGTATTACTTATGGTTTAGTGGTCGGTTCTTTACCCACATGTTAGCCTACATCATAGCCACTTATGCACAAAACACATTCTGTATTATTCCCCCTTCCAGCCAAGAAGGGTTGGTGGATCATTATATGTTAAATACACATAAGGATAATTCTCTCAATAGAACTCACTTTTCTCTCACTAGGATAAATTGGGCCCAAACCCCCTAAATCATTCATTGTGTTATTAAATCCATAAACTATAAAGAAGTTCATAAGATTTTAAACCATGCTTTAGAACAATAGAGTACCTCAGAATCTGAGCTTGAGTACTTGTAAACAGAAGATGTATATGCCATAAGTGCATAGTTTGTAGGACATCCTCAGTCTAGTCACTCCACATAACCCAAGCCATCTGAGCCACCAATGCTTGTGTCTCAGTTGGAACCCAACCAAATCATCCTAAACAAGATCACTGTTCATGATCTCCCGTTAGAGCCAAGCACACCTTACAGAAGTGCCCCTTTTAAGAACGTTATAGCACTACCACCTTGTTTGTTACACCCTATGGTCTCAAACCAATGGCACTAATCTTCCTTCCAGTCTTATTTAGAAATCTTCTGGCTCTCATGACTGCCATAGCCATCTGCCACTTTAGATCTACCTCTTCTAAGTCATCAGCATCAATATGTTGTAAGTCATCATCATTTAATTGTAGACTGTTGGATTTGTTTGCAAAGAAAGAAAAGATCACAGCATCACTCATACTATCAGTATTTTCAGAGTTAGAACCATAAGCTTGATTGGAACTGACAGAGTTATTAGAAGACACAAAAGCCACATTTTGTAAATTTTGGTTTGAGTTTGATGACCCTTTAACTTTGGTTTCATAAATCTTCAAATTGTTGTATAGGTGACCATGCTCAATGTTCTAAATCAGGTTTGTTCCTCCAGATCAAGGTATGAGTCTTCCATTCTGATGGGAGACTTCTTAAAAACTTCAGATTCATATCTTCTTGAGAAATAGTTTCACCCAGAATCTCTAGCTGACTGATAAGCTTTTGAAGCCTATCATAGGTTTGATCAAGTCCTTCTAAGCTTGATCCATTGAAATTCTACTATATTGTAGCTTTAGAAGTTCTTCTGATTTTACTTTAGACCACCTATCACCATTCCAAACCATTACTAAATTGCACCAATCATGAGTCATGTTTGCATATTTGTAGGTATTAAAATTTAGTGATGTTCCATGTTGGCAAAGAGCCATCACAAGTTACCCCTCATGCCCTTAACTCATACTACCTTGCTAACTTCTCCAGGGTCAGTTGTAGGAAGGATAGGTTGCTCAACCTCATCAACAGTTCTCTTGGTGGAGGTAGTCTCCTTTTACTATTGCTTCCCAAAGAGCATAACCTGTCATTAGGAATTATTGTTCTATCCTCATTTTCCAAAGCTCAAATTCACCTGGATTGAGCACTAGAAGTTTTGCAGCAGCAACCATTGGTGAATTTATAGGGTCTGGAAGTCGGTTCGATACGGCGTATCCAAGGGATTGGATACGGTGTATTGGAGTTTCTTGGAGTAGGGACCACATTTGATATCTGTTGATCCCATTTGAATAGTCTTGCTTAGCTTGTAAAAGGCTTAATTCTATTGAATAAATCCAAGACAACTATGGTAGAAACTTTAATTGAATATATCAAAGACTATGCGGAATCTAGTCTATGATACTAAGAAGAATACACAATGAAACAGTAACAAACAAGTTTAATAACAATAGTTTATCAAACTTTCAGCCTCAATATAAAACGAACACTCTTAATAGTGTTAGGGTTTACCAAACCTTGAAGTTACGAATATCAAAGATGTGTATCTAACATTATGCCCTAGGACCTCCTTTTATACACCAAGGAGTCCTACAAGGCTTACAATACTTTCCTAAGTTATCATGATCTTTTCTATAAGCAAACATAATCTCTTAAACAAATAAGTTATACATATCTTCTTTAAAAATAACTAATACTATCTTCGTAAGTATTCTTGTTCTCCAATCAATCTTTCTCTCTTCTCTGATAAGTCTTTGATCTCATCTCTGTCAGCATAATCCTTCTAGCAGTAGTAATCACTCAGCATTTGTAACTGAGCACAAGCAGCATTAACTACTTAGAAGTTTACTTTAGTAGTACCAACATACACTAGCAGTACTAACTTTTGTACTAGCAGTAGTAACTACTTAGTATATTTTCAGTCTTTATCTCTGAGCAGTCTTAACTTCTACTAGCAACAGTAACTTTATACTAACAGTAGTAACTAGCAGTAGTAACTTTTATACTACCAGTACTAACTACTTAGTATAATTTTCATTAGTATTACCAGCAGCACTAAGTTATGCTTGACAGCACTAATATATACCTGAGCAACAGTAACTCTAAGAATATCTTGAAGTCTTTTAAACCCAACAATCCTCCCCTAAACTTGATGTTCATCATCTGAATCTTCAAGTTTCTTCATTAAAAGTCTTCACCATCACCAGGAGGATGCATTCAAACACTTCATTGACCCTTTTCCTGCTTTGTCATGAGCTTGAGTAGTTGATAACACATCTCAATCCAATGGTCAGCTTGAAGCTTTATGTTCAGCATGTTTGTGATTGTTATTGGTGTAAGGGGATATCTTTTCTCAACCAACATAAAGACATGTAGATTTTTAAACCTCACAAAGTGCACTCCACAGGTATCAAACAGCTTCCAAATAGTCACTTTGTATCTTTGTAGATTTCTCCATACTTTACTTTTTATGTCAGGTTCAAACATTACTTTCAGATCACCCCATAAAATTCTTTCATAATCCTCCTCTGGCCTTGTATTCCCATGTTTAGCTTTAACCAACTTCCAGAGGGTCTCTAAGTCTTCTCTATCAATATTCTGAAGCATCCTAATCATTGATAAATATCTTTTTGAACTTCTATCAGCTCTTATCAATTAAAAGTATCCAAACTTTCCTTCTTTAACAATCTTGTATTCAACAATCATTGGAGGTTTGGTGGCTAGAGGTATAGCATCAATTGCTACATCATCATCTTTAACTATCTCAATATGCTTTTTAATCTCTACCTCCTCTTGTTCATCATCTTTTTCAGCTTCTACATGCTCGTCTATCTTCTGCTTCTTTGATTTATCAGATTCAAGCTTATCTCCTGCTCTTTTAGAACTTCCTTCAGTTCTTGTCACACTGCTTTTCACCACCTATGAATCTATAGGAACAAATGAATTTACCTGTTTGTATGCTTTGTCAAAGAGCTTCTGAATTTATTCATAACTCCTTCCTTTCAGCTGATTGTGCTTGTATCCACCTATATTCTTCAAGTATGCACACATTCTATTTCTTATTTGAGTTTTGGTAGGTGGTTTACTTCTTTGCTCTGCTGCTCTCTGTGCTGCAAAGAACTTTTTTCCTTTCAGCTATCATCTCCACTAACATTCTTGACTTTTCTTCAATGGAGAATTTTTCTTATTCTTCAGCTTGGAGTCTTGAAGCTAATTGCTCATCAGCCTCAATCATAGCTTGAATGCTATCCATTTCTTCAATAATTGTTGCTCTGCTAGCTTCTTCTTGTGCAACTTTTTCTTTTTGCATTCTTTCCAACTATGCTTGTTCTTCAGCATGCAATCTGAGTGCCAATTCTTCATCAAGTGCAATTTGATCTTTCTTCTTTAATGTATTTTCAGGCTCAACCATTTTACCTTTACCTTTGTCTTTGTTTGATGGTTGTGCTGGAGAAACTATTTGTGTAGATGCATGTGCTTGCTCTTCCTGATCATGAAATACAATTCCTTTTGCCTTTGGTCTTGTGCTAGCAGCAGCAGTAGTAATTGTTGTGGCAGCAGTTGTAACAACCTTTGGTTTTGTACTTTTGATCTCCATTAAGGTTTGAGCAAGAGTCAATTCCTCTGGAATTTCAACACTGGTAGTAGTAACTACTTCACCAGCAGTAGTAACTAGATCAGCAGCACTAACTGGAATTGAACTTGTATTTGTAGCAGCAGAAACCACAGGCTCTTTGGTCTCTACAAACACCTCATCACCATTAAGAACACCAGTATCAAACATCAAATCTTCATCATTTCTCTCTTGAGTCTCATCAATCAGGGTCACCTCTGCATCAGCATCAAGATCAGCTATTTTCCTCCCC
>BQNB010181017.1:0-12627 GCA_026074375.1 Tanacetum coccineum
ATCAATAAATAATATAACAATTGCTCCAAGTTGCCGTTCAAAAAAAAAATATATATATATAACAATTGCTCCATTCATGTGACAACTATAGCAATAAGTAGTATCCCGTGTTTTTGTAATTGTTTATAAAGTTTGAGTGTTTTGTCAGTTTAGGTCCTTGTACTTTTAAGTGTTAGATAACAAAATTAGAATGATATATGTATTTAAGTGAGTGACGAACAGTTTCGTCATTAAGTTTGTATAAGCTTTATGACGAACAAATATCGTCACTAACCGTTACAATAGTAACAAAAAGACTTTTGTCATTAAATTAATTAATGCGTGTCGGGTTATTAAAATCACGTGATGCTTTTTTTTGCTAAGATAAAGTAATTTTTTTAAACTTGAGAAGATGAAAAGTTATGAATGTGAGTTATTATTCAAAGTTGAGTGTAGTCACGAAAATTGTTACGTGACTACCTATTCAAAGTTGAGTGTAGTCACGAAAATTTCTGTTACTAAGAAGCGTAACAAGAAATGAATTAGATGTGGACTATACTCAGTGATAAATACTTTCGTCACTAACATGTATATTAATGACATATACAA
Source organism: Tanacetum coccineum (assembly GCA_026074375.1). Taxonomy (NCBI): domain Eukaryota; kingdom Viridiplantae; phylum Streptophyta; class Magnoliopsida; order Asterales; family Asteraceae; genus Tanacetum; species Tanacetum coccineum. The sequence continues at coordinate 589 of BQNB010181017.1, forward strand.
GTGACGAGATATAGACATATAGTGACGACAATTCTATATTATCACTAAAATTGTGTTAATAATAACGAAAAATACAGGTTGTCATTAAATTTCCGTCACTATAGCCCCTTTTTTTTAGTGGCGTTTAGAGTTTTCATTACTTCGGATCGGAATGTTTTTGTGTTTCTTCGTTTTGCTTTTTGGCCGAGTACTAGACAAGTTGATATTTTATCCTTTCTTATTGTGGTATATTCGCTAAGATGCACACATTTATATTTCTTTTTATCACAAGGCTTCTAGAACATTGGCCTTTCAAAAAAATTGTCACAAAGCTTGATAATTGAAGGAGCACTTGATAGCGAGTCCCACTTAGACGTTTTCTACATTTATTCCCGTTTTATAAATTACACAAATATACAAATGGAGATATAAATAAAAATCATATCATCATAGACATTTTTATTCTCTTTATATATATATATATATATATATACTAGTTATAATACCCCGTGCACGTACGGGGTTTTAACATAAAATTTTGATTACTTATTAATAATTTGTTTGTGAGGTTTGATTTAAATTGCATAGGATTATATCGTACATAGTTATTATCACGTCCTTGTCCTTCTTAGTTTTGATAATATTTTTTTTTTAATTCCATTAGACCTTAATCTTTGTAAAATTACTCTCATCTTTTCTAAGTTTTTTTCTTTATGTTTTTGACACTTACACTTTTATGTTTAATTCTCTTTTTTCACTATATAAAAACGTGGGGTGATTTTTTTTGCCAATTTTAGAAATATTTTGACTTTTCTAATTAAAAATAATTTAAAAAACCTTAAAAAGAAATTCTAATTAAAAAAAATATTACTAAATTTAGTATGATTTGATTTTTTTGAAATACGAATATCCTACTTGACGTTTTCTTTTACTATGTAAAAGATTGGTCCGATATCGACACAAAGTTAAGGTGCATAAAACTATCACTGTTATATAGGTTGGGTTTTCTAATTGTTGAGAACCATAATGAAAAATTAATAGCGTATACGGTGTGACATCTCTTTGATTAGTGATGATAAAGTCAATCCTTAACCAACTTATGTTTTAATCTATATAATCAGACTATTATAACAAAAATAAATATAATTTTTTGCCCAACAATCCTTCATAAAGGAATATTAGTTCTAAAGTGAAATAATCAGTTTATAAGTTTAAAAGACATTCATTTTACTTTAAAAATAAAAGCTTTGATGTTAAGCCTGTTCTTTTTTATACTCAATAAATATATACATGTGTTTTATTACACTTTCAAGACCAACTTTTTCAAGATGGTTTAATCAAAACTGAGAATAGTTTTTGACATTAAAACAAAATTTAGAAGATAGAATTCAATATAAATATGGACTGGACCACAGACTGCATAAAACCAGAACTAAATGTGCCAACATGGACCCCACAACGCTCCAACCATCATCACAAGGCCATAATAATATCGCCGACTGAGACCTGCTTAATGAGTGTATGAGACACATCATTACTTCCAAACACAGGCCTTCTGGCTATATAAAAATCATGAAGACGGAGTCAGCCCTTTAGAACATGTAGGGGATTTTTTTAGGTTGCAAGAAACTTGTCACCGAATGTCAACACGAACCCTAGACAAACCCACTCAAAATGGCTACAGCGGAAAATAAAACCACCTTGACAAACAACACAACAATGAGCTTATACAAACAATGAAATTGAGCTGAATAAACCCGTGTTTTCAAACTTTTAAGAAGGGAAATGTATCTAATTTATCTCAATTGAAAAAAGTCGCGTGACATCCCTGAGTGGCAAAAAAAGAAGTGAAATTTGATATGAGATTTTGAGATGCGGCTGTGTAAAAGAAAGATGTGGAACTGTCTTCAATGTAAAAAACTAAAAATGAAGATTAAAACCCTACTAAATAAAACTATCGTTAGACTGCCGATGGAAAAAAAGACCATCATCAAGATTTACATGAATGAAGTAACTTTTTTAAGGCCCAATATAGTATGGATTATTTGAAAATTTTAATACTTTCTGTTCAACTTTTTTTCATAGTTCGTTAAACTTAAAAATTCATAATAAAGAGCTATGTCTATTTTAGTCATTTCACTTATTAAAACTATAGATAATCTGATTTTGCCAAACACAAAAAGACTGATTATCTGATTATTGCGATATCAAACAGCCGAATCAAATCGAAACACTATATTTTAAAACTTCGTTTTGCAACAGCATATCCGTTTTCAAAACGCATAATCTATTTTCAATAAGCAATCCCAAACACCCCCTAAAAGTGGAACCAAAGTTTCTCACACGGACGATTTTTGCAATTTCGTTATCACGCGGACCAAACGTGCAATTTGGCCAAACCACAAGGACGATTTTTGCAATTCTCTCAAAAGTTAATTATTAATTAAAAGTGATAAGCTAATTAATTTTGATGCAAAGGTGATACTTATAATTTTATTAAGTGTTTGGTTAAAAGTAAACAAATATTATAAGCCACATGTTAAAGCTAGCATATATGAAATAAAAAAAATTAATAGATTATTAAATAAGTGTAAATGAATCGGAACAAGGGCTCTAACAAGACTCGAACACATGACCTAAATTTTATGTAGACCGAGCATTTGTCATTCTTTCAACACACCCACTTGAGTTAAATGTATTTCTAAATGTATCATACATAAAAAATGTATAGGGACCTCATCATAATTAAATTAAATCTCTTTTGTTTATAAATCGTATAAGTTGTTCACACAGTAGTATCTAAATCAATAGACTTACATTTTTTACAAATTATAGTAACTATACATTTATCAGGCGATGGGCCAATTTTCTTTTGGTCCCCTTCTTTATGATGTTGGGCTGACGTTGGGCTTGCATGTGTGGACTGGCTCGGTTACTAACCATTTTTTTGAACCCGGCTCACTAGTGCAACTCGATCCGAAATACCAAACATATATCAAAATTATTATAAGCCCGTCTTAGCTATTTTTCACGTATATACATAGCAAGTCGTTATTCAGTGGGTAATAACAAGTATCAAATAACCGTAAAACGACACAGTGGGCAAAAATCCCGCCGCAAATGGCGAGTTTGTAAATCTCATTTGGTAAACACTTGGTGGGTTATAAACATGAAACTAAATAGATCGATGAAGAAAAAAGAGAGCACATGATAGTATGATACGTACTATAATGTTGACATGAGATGCAGTGGCGGGGCTTGACCGTTTTATTTGGGGGGCAAAAACTTTCGACATAAAAATGTTACATCAAAAAAGTATCAATGTACTGATATAAAAAATAAAGACTACAAATAAAAACGTCATGCTATCTGATTACACTAAAACAATTGATAAGTATTTTTCTAAATTAATAAAAGCTTAATACTTCTATTTCTACTCATGATTATGAATGTTATTTCTACAAGACTACAAAGTACAAACAAAGAAAATCAACAAACCAGGTACATCACGCTACCAAAATGATAAGATGGGTTCTATTACCACAACTCATCAACCATTGGGCCCCATTTTTAGCCCAATTATGTAAATTGTAAAGTGAATTTTAGTATTTAAAAGTAGTAACATGATGTATTTGATGAACTATATAACTATTAAAACAAACAGCGTTCATATAAAATAAAACAGTAGTAACGAAAAAAGGAAACAATCAAACTCAAGTATGGCTGGATTTGCCAGACGATACAAATCCACTCCAAAACCTTTACTACAATGAGAAAGTTGAAAAGAATATTTATTGTACTTCTTTTTTTATCTTTTATATAATAAAATAATTACATCATTTCGGAGTTTTGCATGAGATTAAATCTTATGAGAAATCAAATTGGACCAATCAGAACGCTTAATTTTGCCACGTAGGTAAAATCGTGCAATCTGATTGGTCAATAAAAAGTCAAAATTGAATCAATTTGGTCAAAATTAAAAAAATTTGGTGAAGAAATCTGATGGAGAAAAAAAACATAAAAATATATGTGTTAAATTTGTGAAAACAAAAACTTGAAAAAGAAGATAATTAATAAAACTTTAGTGGTTTAATTTTAAATAAATTATATGAGTTAAAAGTGTAAATTTATAAATTTACAAGTTTTATTATAAGTTTAAAAAATACACAAATAACCTTTAAATTTTATACCTCTAGACTATATATTTTAAAATACAACAAACGTATACAGTTTTTTTTACTTCCAATCAAAGATTTAACATTATCTAATCACATCCCAAATCTACCCTAAGACTTTTTGATAAGTTTTTCATTGTTGGCCTGAAATCATGTTGTACAACCAAAGCACATCAGAGGTTCACTTGAGCCGACTCCGGGATACCCAAAAGGGTAGTTTCGTTGGGATTAGTTGGCTCACAATGTCGAGTCAGAAAACAAGGTAAATTAAAAGAGAAAAAATTACTAATCATCCTCATGTCCATATTCTTCGTAATATATAAAAGATTTAATGAATCTATTCTCTTCATATGATTTCGATAATACTCTATAACATAACTTATAAAACAAAATAAAAATAAAAACCTTACATATAGTTTAAAAAAACATAATGTATAAGCCTCGTGCATGCACGAGCATTAAAACTAGTCTTTTATATAATAAAAGAATTACACAATTTCGGAGTTTTCAATCAAATTGAATCTTATGAATAAAAAAATTCTCAGATCGCTTGATTTTGCCACGTAGGCAAAATCGTGCGATCTGATTGGTCAATAAAAAGTCAAAATTGAATCAATTTGGTTAAAATTGAAATATTTTTGTGCATAAATCTGATGGAGAAAAAAAACACATAAAAATATATGTGTCAAATTTGTGAAAAAAAAAACATGAAAAGAGAGGAGAGATAATTAATAAAACTTTAGTAGTTTAATTTTAAATAAATTATATGAAGTTAAAAGTGTAAATTTATAAATTTACAAATTTTATCGTAACTTTAAAAAATAAACAAATAACCCCTTAAACTTTATACCTCTAGACTTTATATTTTAAAATACAACAAACGTAAACAATTTTTTACTTCTAAACAAAGATTTAACATTATCTAATCATATTTCAAATCTACCCGAAGACTTTTTGGTAGATTTTTCATTGTCGGCATGAAATCAAGTTGTACAACCGAAGCACATCAAATGTTCACTTGAGCCGACTCCGGGCTGCCTAAAAGGGTAGTTTCGCTGGGATTAGTTGGCTCACAATGTCGAGTCAGAAAACAGGTAAATCAAAAGAAAAAAATTTGTAATCATCATCAAGTTCATATACTACGTAATATATAAAAGATTTAATGAATTTATTATCTTCATATATTTCGATAATACTCTAAACAGAAAAAATAAAAATATACATGTAGTTTAAAAAAAGCATAATATGTAAGCCCCGTGCGTGCACGAAAATTAAAACTAGTATATGATGGTACGAAGAAGATAAATTATTTTCCTATTTACGAAACCTTATTTTTGATATATAATTAACAGAAGCCTATGGACACATAACATTTCATATTCCCACGAATGAATTTAACCTTACTCTAGTAATGGTTCTACAGAAATGGTCATTTTTGTTATTTTTAGTTCTTTTAAAATATGCTGTCAAGTTAAAACTTCAAGTTACATATCTATGAGAGACAATACACATGGAACCAAATGGAAAATGTAAATTTGTCACCAATGACTAGCACATCGTGCAACTTTTAGTAAGCCTAAAACTGATGCACCCAAACTATATTAACGTGATACTTGCTAACGGCCCTGATCAATCGTCTAACAAATTGTGAGGCATGAAAAGAAGATTGGCCAAACGATATAGGAACCATCCATGTTGATCAATCATTTACCTTGATAAATGAATATATAAACTGTTTCCAGAAAAGAAAGATCAACATTGTATAGTAACACTAACACAGTTGTCTAAACATCTTTCAAAGTTCATTGAGAGATGTACTAAGAAATAAGTGATATACTTTCAGACGTACCGTTTACACGACTCTTAGTGTTCAATGCTAACATGTCTAATGAAAACTTTTTTGCAAATCTATTATATTAGAGCTACAGCCAAGGAGTTATAACTAGAACACTCATAGCGCAACAAAATCATTCCATTTTGATATCAGTTACTAGTACTTTTTTTTCTTTCTCTTTAATAGAGAACAACCTGTTCTAAACTATCAACTAAAACTTAATCACTTGAAGCAATTTGTTCCTCTCGATCTCCATTTTTAGCTCGGTCGTCATCAGACGTATCACTACCAGCTTTTAAACGAGAGAGAAGCTATCAATGCAAAAGTAAACATTATTAGAGCAGTTCAAACGTGTATAATTTTACACAAAAACAACAAACGGGAGTGTATAAAAAAAAAGACATTCATAAGTAGTATTACCTCCGAACAATAATTCCCAAATGTAATATGTTTGACATGTCCAGGGCTTTTTAAAAGTCCTCTAAATACTTCTTCCTCGAATATCACATACTCCCTTAACTTGATCGAATAATCTAAGTCAGCTTCGACTAAAGAAGACACATCAAGCAACGCAAGCTCCCGCAAAACCAACAAACGGAATAATATTTTTAACGTTTGTTATGGCATGGAAAGGATGTAGGAGATTGCTTAAATTATGAGTTTAGTAAAAAAAGCTAAGCCTCACTTTATTCCGGTACTAAATCGGGATTTCCCGTTTTGGTACCGTACCGACTTTTAGTGGTACCCTTTTTTTGAGCAAACTTTATGGTACCGGTACTGTACCGGGTAGTGAGAATTGGTACCGTACCGTTTTTCTGGTACCGATGCTCATCCCTAAATATGATGTTATAAGTATGTATCAAGATGCGGGTTCGAGTTCTCATGGTATTGGTGGTGACAAAAACATTCGACTATATAATGTTTTAGAAGTGAATTCAAAACGATCTTGAGGTAATACACTAGTAGCGAGCTCAGAAGGTATCAAGGATCCGATTTTTTGTCTCAACTTACTATTTAAGAGTTTGAGAATTTGGATGTTTTGACTTGGTGGGAAGAACGGGAATCCCATTTTCCGGTTCTAGCAGCCATGGCACCTGACCTACTAACGGTAGCTCCAGAATCCGCCTTTTCGGTTAGTGGGAGGGTTATATCAAACAAAACTCAAATTCCTTGGCGTTTTGAAAGTTTGCTTTGTTTGAAGACCATCTCCGATAAACATATAAAAGTGATTCATAGTATATATGCACTTGATGGTGACATGGACCGCGAAGGAAGAAATACACGCGGAAGAAATAGCAATGGGTTTGTTTCGTACCTCTAACAACATAAAGAGCTAAATGAAGAATCGAATTTCGCAACGAAGTTGAAGACGTTATTGATGTTATTCGTTTAAAGTTAATTAGATGTACCCTTTAATGTTTGACGATGACGATGAATTCTTTGATGTATTCAAAGTAAACAATTCGATGTTTTAGATTATGTTTGTTACTAAAGTTTAAATTGTTTGAAAAAAATTGATTTTTTTTTGTTTTGTTTGACAGCCAAACCCTGTGGTTCTACAGTCTCTTAACTTATTTCCAGGATCGAAATTTGAAGTGCAATTCAAAGTATATCAAAAGTAAAGTTTTATTTGATCTATATCATTCATACACACGATTTTGTTCTTTACAAAATGTTCCTTATTTATCGAATCTGAAAAGGTGCGATCTAAAGGTTGTATCGGTTCAGTTTGAATCGTTGCAATGGTTCTGGTGAACCGTTGTGACCTTTGTGAAATAACTGTCATTTGACAGTTATTTAACTGTCTTTGACAGTTGGGTTGGGTTTTGACCCGTTTGACTTCTATTGGGTTTTCCAGCGGGTTTGGGATTAATCCGGTTGATTGGGTTTTGACCCAACATTCTCCCCCTAATCACAAACGCTGCTGTGTAGGTCTTTAAGTCTTCTTGATCCATCTTCTGGTTGAATCCACCATCTGATTTCTTGTAGGATTTCTTGTAGTGCTTGTGATCGTTCTTATATCCAGGTAGATCATCTTCCTTCCTTCTGGTTATTTCCACCTTTGTTGCTTTGATCTTCATTGTATCCATGTTGATCATTTTTTCTGGTTGTTTCCACCTTTCATGTTGTGTCTTCTGAGTCCAGTTGATGTCTTTGGTCTGGTTATCATCCACCTTAAATTTGGGATTTCTTGCCTCTTCCAGTGTATATCTTCCTTGGATTCCAGGTTGATTTTCATGCTTTCGGTTATACCCCATCCAAGCTTTCACTGCCAACTCCTTGTTGTTTGATCATTGGTTAAGTCGAAGTTGAATGAATATCCTTCCTATTGCTGTTTTGTGATTCTTCAACTAATTGCCATGTGTAATTGTGGCTCCAAGTCTTCTACAGTGAGATTGGAATGTTCCTTTTTTCTTTAATGGACATCTGTTTGCAAATGTCCCATACTCCTTGCATTTTTCTTTTGGTTGCTATACTATTGGTTCCGGTTAAGTAAGTCCCCTATCTCCGGTTGTCTTTCTTAGATTAAGGTAAATCCCTTAATCGTAGGCCTTGTCCCCTATATCGTGTTAAATAATAGTATTATCTTGATTGTCAATTGTTTGCTTTATTACTTAATCCTTTCTTCGTAGGTTTTTAAGTCTTCCCAATTGCTTCTTTCTAAGGTCATTTACTCAGGTCTGAGTATTTGTTATATTGACGCAACTATTTGTAGTACTATCTGGTACAATGCATTTAATAGTTTCTGTACTAGTGTTTCATCTTCCATAGTGTGCATATTAGACCTTGCTGCTTTGTTTTATAACGTCGTTAGTTTTTGTGGTGAAGGTTTTTGTCGGATAGGTTTCGTCTTCCGTCATGTGTAGCATTTCAATAGTCGGACTTGTTGGTTTGCAACCGCGCTTGTTGCACTTCTCTTGCCTATAGTGTCTAGTTTCCGGGCGTTCCATATGGCTTTCGGCGGTTTTGTGTTTTGTTATTTAAAGCTGTTGTTCTTCTGGTAAGGCTTGATAAAGGAATGTTGATAGCAGTTTTGTCTTTTTTGTTGTCTGCTTGAGTTTTTTCATTGGGTTCTATCATTTCCCATAAACCGTCTGCTTCTTCGAGGATAAATTTGCATTCGAATTGCCCATAGTGAGTAATTCGAGGGTTTTAAAATTGGACATTGGAATTGTGGTGTACTTGTAGTACCTACTTCCTTCTTCGAAGTATCTCCACTTTCTTTCGTCATATCTCTAGGATACTAAATAAAATCTCCCAAATAAAATTCCTAACACTAAGTGTGTCGGATTTTGTGGTAAGTGGCTCTTGTAAGGGTTATCAACAAAATTATTGGCGACTAGTTTTTTATTCAAAAACTATCTTGGGGCTTTAAATCTTGTTAGAATAACCTAAGGTTATTTACTCCTTAAAAATTATTCTATAAATATACGTAGTAATATTACTATATTTTTTTCTCGGGTTCTAGGCAAAAGTTACTAATCTAGAATTATCGTGGTAACTTTCGTATATAGCCTAAAACTGTTATCTATATAAAAAACTGAAAAATTTATATAGACAAAATAATAAAAGGGAACGTTAGTTATGCATGGAACGGATGTAGGAGTGCTTAAATTATGAGTTTAGTAAAAAAAGCTAAGCCTCACTTTATTCTGGTACTAAATCGGGATTTCCCGTTTTGGTACCGTACCGACTTTTAGTGGTACCGTTTTTTTGAGCAAACTTTATGGTACCGGTACTGTACCGGGTAGTGAGAATTGGTACCGTACCGTTTTTCTGGTACCGATGCTCATCCCTAAATATGATGTTATAAGTATGTATCAAGATGCGGGTTCGAGTTCTCATGGTATTGGTGGTGACAAAAACATTCGACTATATAATGTTTTAAGAAGTGAAAATTCAAAACGATCTTGAGGTAACGAGCTCAGAAGGTATCAAGGATCCGATTTTTTGTCTCAACTTACTATTTAAGAGTTTGAGAATTTGGATGTTTTGACTTGGTGGGAAGAACGGGAATCCCATTTTCCGGTTCTAGCAGCCATGGCACCTGACCTACTAACGGTAGCTCCGGAATCCGCCTTTTCGGTTAGTGGGAGGGTTATATCAAACAAAACTCAATCCGTTGGCGTTTGAAGTTTGCATTTGTTTGAAAGACCATCTCGATAACATATAAATGATTCATAGTATATCGCCACTCGAAGGTGACATGGAGTGAAGAAGAAATACACGCGGAAGAAATAGCAATGGGTTTGTTCGTACCTCTTACAACACAAGAGCTAAATGAAGAAAACGAATTTCGCAACGAAGACGAAGACGTTATTTATGTTATTCCGTTAAAGTTATTAGATGTATCCTTTAATGTTTGACGAAGACGATGAATTCCTTTGATGTATTCAAGAAACAATTCGATGTTTAAATATGTTTTGTTACTAAAGTTTAATTGTTTGAAAAAACTTGGATTTTTTTTTGTTTTGTTTGCACAGCCAAACCCCCCACCCCCCTTTTTTTTCTTGCCCAGTACACACTAGTGCACTACCCCCCAGCATTACACACACATAAAAAAAATGGTTTGGTGAACCGGTTTGCCTTAAACCGGTTAGTATCGGTTTGAGATTTTCTATCCCAAAACCAGCTTCAAACCAAACCGGTTCGGTGACTTATTGACTCGATCCGGTTTTGAATCCGGACCTGTTTGCCAGAAATCCGGTTTCTGCAGGTCTACGTTAATGTACCAAACATTAGCTAGCAACTTCAAGAAGCAATTAAATTATTCTGTGACAAAGGTGTTGCTTAACGATCAAAGCTGAATCAATATTGACATTTTCAAAGCAGGCTTGAGAGGATGATGAAAGTGTCTGTGAACAAGAATTACTGATGGTTGTCGATTTAGGTTTTCAGTTGGAAGTTACGATAATTATCTTAGTAACACAAGCAAACAAGGAGCTAAAAGCACTTATCATTCCAACAATCATTATCTTCAACAAAACACAGCAATCTTAGATCTTTATTGCTACTACAGGAAACAAAATAAAGAAAAGCAATGCTGCAATATATTTGAATCATTACCACAACCTGAAATCACCTAAGCATCTTCAACTTCAAGAAAGAAGCATAAGTACAAAAAGATGACACACCATCATGTTGTTGAATTGTATCCTACAAGTAAAAACAATCAATTTTTACTCACATAAAACCTCACCGAAAGAAAAAATATAGAAGTTTATGTTACACGATTACATATCAGTCTTACACTCTTCCTTATTTACATTTGAAACAGTTTTCAATATATAGGTCTTGACTAGCTGATTCAGTCAGTTCTGTAGGGGAACCCATGCTAGCTAGGCCTTATTTACAACAAAGACACTCAATGTATTCATCAATTTACGATATAATATGCAAGATTTAAAAATGACATTATGTAGGTATGTTTACTCTAGGCATATGTAGGAGAAAAGAAGCGTTTTCATGTCAAGAGTTTGGAAGAAATTTAAAAAATGCAGCAACATTTGACATAAAAAAGAAGATGAAATTTTATTTCGTTGAAAAATCATTTTTGAAATAACGACACTACTTTTTCATGTATTTTTTGAATATATATTATTGTTTTGTTGTTTTGTCAAAGATCAAAGTTTAGGCAATTGTTATGTTGTTTTAAGTGATCATGTTTATTTTGTTTGGTTAATGTTTGGATGTATGTTTCAAAGGTGTTTATAGAGAAGTATGAGATTTAAAACATATTTTTGTCAAGAAGTTTGGGTTAGGGTTGATTTTCTTGACACGATCAATAATAGGGTCGTGTATGAGTAGAGGTTATAATAAACTGCAAACCCGAACAAGCGAACCCGAACATGACCCTATTGCCACCCCTATGATTAACCATTATCACCTCAAACCAATGTTTATATATCTTTTTCACATTTCCTTTAAATCTTAAGGAACAAAAACTCGCTAAACAACCCACACACACATATAGCACCACCACAACATCATCTACACTAGCGTACAAGAAAAATAAACTGCAATCAGTTGATGCCTAACAAGTAACAAGGT
>BQNB010181018.1:0-12627 GCA_026074375.1 Tanacetum coccineum
GTAGAATGATGGAATAAGAAACAAGATATAAAAAGTTAAGACAAAATAAGCTAAAAAGATGAAAACTTTTTTAGAAAAATAAGTTATTTTGAAAACTAAATTTTGTAAAAATAAAACTAGATTAAATATAATAAGCTACTTTTAAAACTATTTATAAAACTAGATCTAAAAGTAAATAAGCAATTGAAAACTCTAACTACTAAAAAGCTTTTAGAACTACTAAACTAATTAATAATCTCTCGAAAATAAGGGTGCTCAAGACTTAAAGAATAAGTCGAGTGAAAGACTCATGACACCCTTTTAGCATTCGAATCGAGCATAAGAAAGAAATAAGTAACCGAATAAGCTAAATAAGAAGAGAAAATGAAATAAGCACAAGCTTATTTGGATAATATGAGCTTAGATCTAAATAAGGAAGGCTTATTTAGAAGTACATAAATAAGCAAGGGAGAAAACTAGAAGCAACAATAAGCCAAAATAAGCTTAAAAAAGAAAAGAAAAGTAAATAGAGGATTAGAAAAAGAATAAGCCATAAGTCAATAAGCACTTTAATCTTCAAATCGTCTTCATTAATAAGCTAAAAAAATGGATTACAATCAGATAAATAAGCTATAAAAGCTTTTACAATAAGCTAAACTAAATTATACTACTCCTAAAATAAACTAACCTACACTACTTTTTTTAATAAACTAAATCTCACTCTAAAATCTAACACCAAATGCAGCTGATGCGTGCTTCATTTTATAGCCCAAAGTAGGTGGGGGGCAATTTCGTCCTTTCAAGTACTCCACCACTCATATTGCTAGATCTGGGGGTATATTAGTCATTTTGACGCCCACCAACCTCCACATTATTGCCAATGATTGGCACACGCCTACCTAGGACTGACTGCTACAGTACCTCGGACTGACACACGCCAGTGCCACGTGTCATGCTCTGATTGGTCCAGCCGCCACCTGAACAGTACCTCGTACTGACGTGTCTGCCACCTCGGACTGCTACAGTACATCGTACCTGCACATCTGACACCAATCATTAGAAGCGCCACGTGTCACCACCTGAGTGGTGCCACGTGGCATTTTTACTGTTCCCCACCGTCGCCGGTCAACCTCCGGTCAACCGCCGCCGGACCACCGGTCAACGGTAGTCAACGGCGGCAGTCAACGGTGGTCAACGACGGTCAACGGCGGCGGACCACCGTTGACCACCGACTGACCACCGGTCAACGGCGGCGGTCAACGACGGTCAACGGCGGCGGACCACCGCCGGACCACCGGTCAACCAGCGGGTCATGGCCGGGTATTGGGTTGGGTCAGGTCGGGTCATGGGCCGGGTCAAGTCGGGTCATGGGCCGGGTCAAATCGGGTCTGGATCGGGTCGGGTCCGGGTCAAGTTCGGGTCGACACGTGGCATCACCAGAGTGGGCCACGTGTCACGAGAGGGAAAATCCTCACCCCAGGCAAGCCTGGGGTTCGAACACTCGACCTCTCGTATAGAACCTTAACTCTAGCCAGTTTACCACTGGACTAGAGTAGGGTTTCAATAATCATATGTAACTTTTAATATATAACCCCTATATTTGGACTGGCAGGCTTATTATAACTAAAGGTTCAAACAGGGACGAAAAAGGTTCAAAATAAAAAGGTTTAAATATAAAAGGCCGGTACCGTTGGACTCGTTTTTTCGTGCTCTTTCCAATGGTGTGATCGAGGAATATTCACGACTTCGTTTGAACCTCGATAAACGTGAAAACGTCATCGAAAGTCACCCGAATTTTACCGTTTTTGCTTCGTTTTCAATCCTTTTTACCTGTAAGACATAAAAACACAATACAAACATATTTGCAACATAATTATCTATATTTTAGTGTTTTTAGTCCTTTTATAGTGTTTTACGGGGTACAAAATATGTATATTTTAGCCAATATCAGTCGCTTACATTATTTTCCGACACTAAGCTAGATGTCGAGTCCTAATCTTAGCTAGAACCAATCTACCACCCACACTTGTATTTTGAGGACTAAATACTAACCGACACACCATCAACACTTCCGGATTTATACATTATCCGGATCTACACAACTACACAAGAATGAAAGGCATGAACTCGATCTATATGTAACAAATGTTACAAATGGACTAACTAGACTACATAACTTCAGATCTTGAAGATGACTGAAGTTCTTCTCTTGCACTTGAGGGAAGGAGGAAAGGATAGAAGATTTGATCACATTTAAACAAGATTAACCAAGTTGAATGATCAAAGATTTAGAGAGATTTAGTAAGATCTAGAGAGAAAGAACTGAAAGAAAATCGTGCAAAAGGGTTATAAAATTAGTTGGAGGTGACCCACTATTTATAGGAGCTGAAAAACAGCCTGTCAGGAAACGGCGGTCCCAGATATATAAGGGGGCCGCCAAATAATTAAGGGGGCCGCCGACCGAATTAAGGGACCGCCCCGACAGACGCTCCTGTTTTTGTCTTTTTGTGGTGACAAACTTGTCTGGTGAAAGTGACACTTATTTTAGGGGGGAAATGACCAGATTTTGAAATTCAAAATAATTACCAAATAAAACATTTCTTTATAATTCAAAAATAATTTGTCTAAATAATTTTTGAGAAATAGTTTTGTTATATTTATAAAAATATAAAGTTTAAGACAAAAACTTATTTCTTTGATCATCCTACAAGTTTAATATTGTTTGTACATACCTTATGTGATTTACGTCGGGTGCAAACAAATATCTGTTTTGATGTAGACTTGAGACGTCGAGAGATGTAGATGCAAGTATGCATTGATAATTTGTGATTACGAGTAACTTGCGCACTTTACGTTACGTATTACAAGTTACATGTTTGTCATCACCAAAACATAAGAAGATCGTATAGATTAAATATCGTAATATTTGCACTAACAATCTCCCCCTTTTTGATGATGACAAACTATATAAACTATAACACATAGTAAAGTTTAAAAGTTACTCGTTTACACTCCCTTCTCCCCCTTTTGTCGAAGCAAAAAGGTATACAGTGGATTATGGTTGGAGCATATAGGTTGGAGGTTTGAGAAGAAGTCATGAGAAAAGGGTACGTGCTCCGGGTATATATGTTGGAGGAATGATAAGAGGATAGGTGCTCCAAGTATATAGGTTTGAGGTATGAGGAGAAGATATGAGAAATAAAGGTGAAGGTGATTGTGTGTTTCTTGGATAGTTTAGAAAAGGTCTTGAGAGGTGAGAAGTAGGCAAGACAAGAGGGTAGGTACTTCGACTCAAGGTTGATGGTGACTTAGAAGTGGAGGAGGTGAGGTATTTGGAGTATGAATAAACCCTTCATCGTATTTGACAATCCCCAATCCTATCTTCCTATAAAGGTGAGCTTGCATCATCCTAGTGAAGTCTTCTATCATCACGGTTTAACCAAATCCATGCTATTTAACCACATATATCCTAGCTCCCCCTTGCTTATTGCATCCCTATTCCTTGAAAAGGGACTCTAGCGGATCCATGGATCAAATAAATTTCCATAAAAACTTAAGACGTTCGATGAATTTAATTTAAATTAGTAGGACACTTGTAAGTGCTCCCCTCGGTGTAAGCTCCCCCTTGTTTGGGGCACCTAGGAATCAAGATATGGATGTGTGCTACAAAACAAAGTTAGTAGACAAGTGCACACATATATATAGCAAGATATTATTGGGAGACTAGACATGCATTTTTAGCGTTAGTATTCTAAAGTATGACACTTTAAGAGAAAGTTAGAAGCTAGACACATGCAATCATTGTTTTAAAATCAACAATCTAAATGATATAATTAAAAGACTCAAGACATATGTTTAAGGACAAATATCAGACCGACTTTTAATAAACGAGAATAAGATTCGTTTATTAATTAACACAAAAATATTATGAAAATGACCTTTTAAAAGTAGACGAATGACATTTAATATCTTGGCAAAATATGTCCAAAAAAAATTATATATATATATATACTTTAAAAGGATAAAAAGAAAAATAAGACGAGGATGGAGACGATGTGCTCTTGGATGTGAATGAAAATGATTCCATAGAGCCGAGAAGTGAGAAAGGATGAGCGATACTAAAGAAGGAACGTGTTGACGAGAGGTTGATAGAAAAGATTGATATATCATTTGCACTAACAATTGACGTGCATGTGATCCTATCAAAACAAAGGTGGATGATTGGGAATTCAAATGTTTGTTTGGTGTTTTGTTGGTTGACAATGTTGAGGAACAAAGGTGGGTATGTAAAATGAGGTGGTAGTTCTTTCATGGTGGAAGAATAATGAGAGACTCAACAATGTGGTGACTTAATAATACTTGAAGATTGAATATCTTCTTTGTGTTCTTCAGTTTCTAGAAAATAGAAAGTTTAGCATCAAACAAAAATGAGGCCATTCGTAGATGTATATAGCTTCAAGGTCCTTGTAACACTTAATACGTTGAGAGTATTCATTATTGCTTATTATTATTAGAGCTTTTATGTTTGTTGAACTTATATGTTCAATGTGTTTTATTTGTTCAATTGAAAATTCTTCTTATTTAAAGATAAGATTCGCATATTCTTTAAGACATTCATAATAATGTTTCGACTATAGTTGTGTTAGATTTATCTAATATAACATAAACCTAAACAAGTTAAGGGAATTCGATCTATTAGAAGTGTTTTAAAGTGGGTCCAACATCCTTTAACTTCGTAAATTAATTGTTTTTTGAACATTATCATTAGTTTTAACCTCTTGTACTCAAATCTGAGCTAGATTAGTGAATTTATTTATTTCTTGAAATGGAGCATACGTTGGTAGTTTGGATAATAATAGATGAATGCCATATCTCTTCTTGTTTACGTTTTCCTTCGATCAATGAATTTGTATATATTTGTTTCCATTGTCAGCTTTCTTTAGGATAGTTAAAATGATATGGACGAAGTCTGGATTCTGTTCCTGAAAAGTAAGACATGATTCAAAGTAAAGCTATTCTAGAAAAAATAGACTTGTAGAGAAAACAATTGATACGCCGTATAAAATATTTGGAATACGCCATTAGCTAGATAGACAAGGAAGTCATATTCAATTGATGTAAATACGCCGTATCGATCTGTCGAGCAGAACAGAAAATAGGGAAACTATTAAAACGAATAACCTAACAAATAATTAAGGACATATACACTCAATCTAAATTACACTACTCCTAAGAGTTAGATCTAATCTAATGCTAAAACCAAAACATAAAATAAAAATCAAGATTAATTTCTCATCCTCTGGTAGCGGCGCAAAAATTATGTTGTCGTTGGTGGTTTTTATTTTTATGATTTCAAGTTTTAAATTTATATTTTTCCAACCATAAACAAAATGACACTTTTTTTAAAAATAAAAAAAAGACGGCAGTGTACCGGTCTGTGGTGATTATGGTAAGGTAAGGTGTCGAACCTTGAAAGCGTGGGTAAATAATCTATCAAATTATTTATATTTTGGTTATATCCAATCTTAAGTTATTCTAATCTATTTTTGTCTAAAACCTTTGCTAATCGTTGTTAGTTGTCTAATCCTAATTCTAACAGGTAAAAGGGGGGTTTCAGCCTGAGAGACTGGCATGGGTTTGGTTGGTGACTACAATCAATTCAAGGCACTTTAACCCATGAAAGCTAATTAACATAAGGTAAAAGAGTAGTCGAGCCTTATGATAGAAAACTATATTAACCATTATTAATCCGATTAGAACATTGGTTTGTTTATTAAGTGCAACGATTTCTTCTCTCGATCTCTGGTAGATATCATTCTTAAGACTTAGGGGCTAGGACTTATTTCTAAGAACCTAGAAACATTAATTATGTCACAAATAAAGCATCCGCATAAGTATCTTATTTGCTGATTTAATCTATTTAGGTTGAAAAACAATGATGATCTTGTTAAACCCTAGCTCATAGAGACTTTACCCACTTACTACTTAATGGAAATTTATGCAATAGTAGTCCACTTGTCTAACTGTAATCAGGAAGTTATTTGTTGAATTATCTAGGTTCACCTTCTAGTCAACACGTTTAATAAACCAAAAGGAATATCTAATTAACTAGTTAAGCCTAAAGCGTATCCTAGAATGGATTTAGCATGACAATACTTGTGATCCTATGATTCTAGATGTATAAATCACTATATAGAGAGCTATCCTAGAAATCTTTATTACTTGGTCGTTTCACTAGATCCAGTTGAATGATAGGTTGCATACAAAAGCAACGTAACAAGTTAAATTGATAAACATAAACTGCATTCAATGATAATCAAGAAATCGAGATAAAACAATCCCATACATTCAGATCTTCATAATAATGTATTACTCTGAAGTGTTAGCCTTCATCAAACGTCATAATAAATATAGTAGCATTATTTAGCCAAGGTCTAAAACAAACCGAAGTTAACGGCTATACAAAAACTGAACGATTCACTAAAGTATACGAGGAGTTCACGTTGTCTTCTATGGATTAGAATGCGTTTGCAAGACCTCATTATGCCTCTTGTTTCTCCTCTGAAAATCAACCTTTTGTGGTTCTAGATATCATAATATGATATAGCAACACTTAAAACATCATTTTTTGAGTTTTTGGGGGTTTTTCTGTGTTAGGAACTGGTATGTGTGTTTAATTACATCATTACACTTTTACCTAAATTATTGACCTAAACGACCAAAAACGCACATAAAATGACATAAATATTTTGTTTTTGTGTTTGTATGTGCAGGTATCCGGATATTAACTAAGGTACAAACCGACAAAACCAAGAGCGAATGAAGAAGCCGGAAAAACCGAGGCAAAGGTGAAAAGGATAAAAAATGGAGCTAAAATGGAATTTACGGATCGGCTCGACAACGTTTGTGCATTTAATATAGTCAAGACGAAGTCTAAGTCAACCCCAGGATTTTTTAAAATATGCGTTTTTTGTAAAGGGTATCAAAACCGAACATGAAAACCTAAATGGGCTAAAACGTAGGCCCACCCGTACTACCTTAGTGGGCTCGTGTCAGTACCCACGACTATATTTAAATTAAACCCCTTAAGCCCAAAATCCTAAAAGCCCATTACCTTTTTTTTTATAAACCGCTGGCCCAAATATAAGCCCTAGCCCAATCAATAAAAACCCTCTTTAACACTGTTACCCCCCTTAACCCTCTTTATTCGTACACGGGGTTAGTCCTTCATGGACTAAAACATGGTTAAGTCCTTGGGGACTACGGTGCAAAACCACAACTAATCCAGGGACCTATTATCACCAAACAAGGACTTTCTTTACAAACTTTATTACACTTTCAAAGGGTCCAAGGTGTCAACACCCAAAGTTTTCCAATGTACCCTTTTATAAACATTTCCCGCCAACATTTAACCCAACACTGTACATCTCTTTCAGAGACCACGTGCTACTGTAGCACCTGCAACTACACTCTAAAATATCACCCTCAACTCACCCCACCTCACTAACCTACAAAAACACCATGGCAATCCTACATACTCTGATTGGACAATTAAACCAAGGGCTTTGATGCAATGGATTGGTGAACAAGAAAAAAAATTGAAGGGCCAGGATGGACTCTTAGTTTCTCCTCACAGCAAAAACACTACAAACACAAAGCCTTGAAGACTCTGCTTATAAAAGGAGAAAGAAGACAGAAGATGTAGGAGGAGTAGTGTAATGGTACTTTAAAAATGTCTTAAGTTATTTTTCTTGTCTTTAAAAATTATTGTCCTTCAAATTTCCAATTTTGTACTCTACTTTTAAGATTAATGCAATTTAAATTTTCAAGTTATTCTTTTAGAAATTCGTTTTGAAATTTCTTAGCTTATTTATGCTTATCTTGTTTTAATTGTTCTTTATGTAAGATCTTCTAAGCTTATAAATAATGTTCTCTGAATTTAAGGTTTGAGAATAATCTTTAAGGATATGTTGCATTAATGAAATCTATGGTACATGGCATTTTGAGATCATTAAGAAATTCTGGATGGCTTAGGATGGTTTAGTGCTTAATGGTTAAGCATGGATGGGATTTTGGGTGTTAAGGAATCTCAGTTATAAGCATGCTGGCAATTGTAGTTCAACATTTTCCATTTTTCTTAAGTTCAATTTTAAGTTTTATGTTCAACAGCTATTTTACCTTATCTGTGCTTATTTCTGCTTTGTCTATGCTTAATATGTGTTACTTATGCTTATTTAATCTTAATTGATGCTTTTCATATTCTGTTTTAGCTTAAAATTTGGTTTTCTTATTTTAAAGGGGTGTTTGGCATAAGGACCATAATGGGTCAAAATAGATAGAAAACCATTTTGGGTCATTTAGCCATTCTTAACATTCTATTTTAAGTAATTTAAGTCAGTCTTAAAAGTTTTTAAAGGTCAGAAACAAGTTTTAAAGTTTTTTATAATAGTTGTTCAAACTGTGGTTCAATGAAAGTTTCAAAAAGTGCTTATTAGACTTAGATTGTTTAAGCCAGCTTTGAGTCTAGTTTTTGCATCCCTTTTAGTGTAGAAATGCATTAGATTAGTGTCCTTTAGGTTTTCTTTAGCTTTGGTCAATCTGCCAAAATTTTCTTGTTGTGTTTTTTTAAAAAATAGCCATTTTCAAATCCTATTTGCTGATAGTTAAAAGAGTTTTTGGACCTTGCCTTTTTGAGCATAAGCTCTCTTTAAGTCAATCTCAAGCTGTTTTAACTTGTTTTTAATTTTGAAGCTTATTTTGTAACTTATTTTATAGCCTGCTTATTTGTAATTGTCTTTTTAAGAAATGCTAAAAAAGGTGCAACTGTGCTAGCAGCCTGTTTTCCTAGGCATTTTCTTAGCTTATTTTAAGTTCAAACTCCTTTCTGTTTGCTAATTATAGGAGCTTATTGGGCAGGCTTTTTAAGTGTATAAGCCTCATAGTCATTAGAATCTTTTACTTGCTTATTTTTAAGCACAAGTTGCCCTTTAGGCTGTTTTCCTGCCATATTTGCCCCATAGTGCTTATTGCTTTTCTGTGCTTATTCAGCTTGTTAAGATTGCTCAATTTTTGTTTCTATCTGGTTATTAGATGTAGGAGATTAGTTATATTTCAGCTTATTAGGTTTTAAGTGTTTTCTGTAGGTCCAACCCTAGATAGATCTTCAAGCCTGTTAAGGTTGTAGAGTACTTATGTAATCACAAGCAACTCTAAGAGAGACTCTAACAAATTAAACTATTGTTTACGTGGAATATAAACAACAGAGTTAAAGAAGAAGAATTACTCAAACAATGATCCTCTATAGATCTTTTATATATTAATCTTTAAAAGTGTTTTTCGATACGTATCTCCTTCATCTATGATCGTAGGTTTCTATAAATACTAATTGAAACCCTTAACAACTGTTACCTAAGGACTCGCTAATGAGTTAAGTTTTATCACTTCCTTGGATATCTCATGCATATCCTTATCACTAACTAAATGATACTATCAACTCGGATTAAGCATAATAATACCAAGGACAAATATTGTTCTACCAAAGCAGGAATAAACTTTTTGGATCTGCCAGTACTTACTATAACATTATCCTTACCAGTAGGAACTACATACCTACCAACAGGAACTTTTACTCTACCAGTAGGAACTACATACTGCTTAGTAGTACTATCTATTACAATATCCTACTCAATCTCTCCTAAACTTGATTTTGACACATTTAACTTAAAGTTTCTAGATAGATCTTTCTTTGAAAACTCCAGGGAAGAGGATTGAACAGCAACATCTTGAAACCAACTTCATACTTCTTGAATCAGAAATCTGATTATAGCAGGTGAAAGTCTTTGCAGCAACATAAGGAAATTGACAGCATGAACACCAAAAGCAGCAACCTTCATAAACTCTGAATCAGCAACATGAAAACCATCAATTCAGGGTTACATACTATTCTCATCACATCCCATGGTGTGTTAACTCCGGGGAGAGGTGAATCAAAGAAAAGTAATGGATTTGATGAAGCCTTTACCAAGTAGCCATTAACTCTTGGGCTAGCTAACTCTTTGGTGGAATCATGACATCACCCTGGTGAGTTAATAACCAGTCCAATTCTTAGAACATGAATCATTGGTGAATTGGAATACCCTAATGATTTTTGGCAAATCATCACAGCCATCAACGGATTTGATATAGTCTTTACCAAGAGTCGTACCCTCTTGGACTAGCCACTCTTTGTTGTAACAACCTGGTGAGTGAAAACCATATAGTTTTTAGCAAACTATTACAGCTATCAATGGATTTGAGCAAGTCTTTACCATGAGCCATTTGCTATGGACTAGCCACTTTTCATTCCAAGAATATGGCAAGTGAAAACCATCCAGTTTTGGGTAACCTGGCAACCATCAACGGATTTGGAAATCACACCAGAGCCGTACCCTCATGGTGAATCAACTCTTTCTTGTCTGTGAGACATGGTGAGTTGAACACCATTTGTTGTGCGGTGGTTAACCAACACCCAATCCCTTAAAATGGCTCTGTTTGAACAAAATACACTGCAATAAAACCAAGCAGCATGCCAAAAACTGTTTCCAGAAGCAAAACTTGATGCGTGCTAAAAAAACATTTTAAATACATATGGCATACTATGCAAAAGCTAATAAGTATGGAGATTCTACATACAAACTTTATATATCCAAAATATATTTTAAATAGCAAAAAGAATTATGAGATAGATAACAAACTTAACAGTACCAGTCATGAACCTTAGGACGCTTGGAATCAGAAATTTGTTTCTTGAGAAAGGCAATCAACTGAACCGCAGTGGTAAGTTCATTACCCACTGTTCCGTGACAAATTTCCAGCTGATGATCGAGCATCCTTTCGATAAGGTTGACAGAGAGAGGATACTTCTTGTCCACAAACATATGTAAAACGAGTCCACTAACTGTCTCCAACACATGAACACCAGAAAAAGAATATAGCTTCCAGCTTTGAATACTCCAGGTGTGTTGGTTCTTCCAAACATCACTACCATCATTCACTTCAGGTGAATCCATCAAAACCTTAAGATCTCCCCAAAGAACAAGACTAACTCCCGCAGCTTTCTTATCCTGATAAAATGTCATCACACGGCCAAAAATTGTCATCAAGTCTGCTCTAGTAACCAAGTGAAGGATTTCCCTAATACTTGTGAAGTACTTGGGAGAGTTGTCTAGCCTGTAGAAGGCATTGATCGAGCCTAACCCCGTAGGCAATAACTCCCAGTCAACAACAACATATAAATTAACAGGTGTATCATCATCAGAAGCAGAATCCGCATCAGAAGCATACTTAATACACACTTTATGTTCAGCTTTAGGATCTCCTTCTTTAATTGGAATGGAAGATTGAGAAGGATGAACACCTTTTCTGCCTAATCGCTTCTTCTTGGTACCAACCTTCTTGAGTGAGGAGGCAGTGTGTTGTGCTGTAGAAGCAATGTTAGAAGGAACTTCAACGTGAGCGTCTGGAATATCCTAAGAATGAGAAGGAGCAGCAACTTCCTCTCGTGAAACATTTTGAGAAGGAGTTGCACCTTCTTCTTCCTGTGGAACACCGTGAGAAGGAGCTTCAACGTTTACTTCATAATCACCAGTCTTGAGTTTCTTTGAGGAGGCACTAGTCATTGGACTACCATCTCTTTTTAAACCCTTGGTAAATGCAACAGCTCTTTGGATCTTATCAAACTCGTCTTGAAGCTATTCAGGAGAGATTTTTCAAACTTGAGCCATAGTCCAACCAGTAGAGTATACAACAGGACCTTGATTCTTCACATAAGTGGGCATATATTGCCTGAGATGAGATGGTGTCATAGGCCTCTCCCTCCGTTCTTTAGCCCGTTGTTCAGCAAGTTCTTTTCTTCGAGTATTGAACAACGCAACCATCCTGGCTGCAAAATCATCATCAGGTGGAAGATAAGTCTGGATTTGCTTGAAGACGAGCCAAAATTATATCCTAAGCAGCATCTGAGTAGTTGGCAGCAGATGCAAGAACCTCCTGCTGTCTCTTTCTTTGGTCTTCAGTCATCTCAAAGTCTTGAGACATCTGCCTAGCTAAAGTAGCATCCTGCATAAGAGATTCAGCTCTTTGTTTTTCGAAATCCGCGAGTTCTTGAGCTTGTAATCTCTGTGCAGCCTCCCAACCTAGTCTTTCTTCTTCCAATTGCTTAAAAGTCTTATCACAAGTTAAAGTAGGTTCTTCAACAGCAATACCTTTTCCCTTTCTGGCATCTTTGACAGGTGATGAAGGAGTTTTAGGTGTAGTACCACTACTAGCAAGAATTGATTCAGCAGCAGGAACAGAATGACTGGTAGGAATAGTTATGCTACCAGGAGAAACGGTTGAAGGACCAGTAGAAACACTAGAGGAAACACCAGTAGACATATCAGTAGGAAGAGGTGGACTAGGAGGAATATCATCACTAGGAGAAACATCAACATAAGCATCTGAAGCATCAGCAGCCTTAGCCAATTTGATGAGAGGATCCATATCCTGCTCTTCTTCCTCTTCTTTATCAGACTCACACATAACAACCTTCTTGCTCCTTGTTTTGAGATTCAACTCCAAAGCTTTAACCTTCTTAACCAATTGACCCACTACATCCTTAAATAACAGCTT
>BQNB010181022.1:0-12627 GCA_026074375.1 Tanacetum coccineum
CTAAATAAGAATTATATTTTTTTAACATTTTTATAATTTTTTATGAATTAAAAACGATTTTAATGAAATTAATTGTTTAAAAATACTAAAATATTTAATAAAAATCTGAAAAAAAATAGCAAAATTAGCTTGAACAATAAAGAATTTAATAAAAATAAGCTAGGAAAAACAGCTTATCAAATAAGCTGTGAAATAAGCTAAAAACGGCTTATAAGCCA
Organism: Tanacetum coccineum; assembly: GCA_026074375.1. Classification (NCBI taxonomy): domain Eukaryota; kingdom Viridiplantae; phylum Streptophyta; class Magnoliopsida; order Asterales; family Asteraceae; genus Tanacetum; species Tanacetum coccineum. The sequence goes on from BQNB010181022.1 coordinate 219, forward strand.
AAAGAGTCAAAACGTGTATACAAGATAGATTTTGCAAAGTTAAACCGAAAAAGACCCAAGGGCGAGTGGTAGTGTGTGTTGTGTATAAAAAGTTTGGTTGAATTGGGGTAGAGGTCTCGGGTTCGAGTCCTGCTCACCCTTGGCTTCCCCCAATTCCAAAAAGCTATAATACTTAGAAATTTTAAGCTAAAAGGAAAATAAGCTCTAAACTAAAGAAAAATAAGCTAAAATGACTTAAACTAACCTAATAAGATATACTAAACCTAAATAAAGCCAATGCAATAAGCTAATAAGCCTAAATAAGCAAATTAGCTTTTTGGCCAAAACTGTTAAGCAAACAGCCTAAGGGGGATTTTTCTAGCTTATTTTTAAGCTAGAAAAATGATCCTTATGGCTTAGTGGCTTATACCACTAAAAAGAATGGCCAAAAAGCTACAATAAGCAACAATGAAAAAGCAGTTTGAAATTCAAATAAGCACTTAAAAAGCTTCATGAAAAAGCTATCTCACACTGTTTTGACACTTAGACAAATTTTTGCAAACTTTTGTAATCTTAACAAAACACCAATTTTGAGCTTAAAAATAAGCAAACAAATAGATCCTTATGACTATATAACCTACAAACAGATTAAGATTTGACCTCAAAGAGCAAGAATCAACAATCAAAAGAGAGTTTGAAATTCAGGATAAGCCACAATAAGCAAATGAAAAAGCTTTTTCTCAAATTTTCAAACACTTGGCACTTTTTTGACAGACTTGGCAAAATACAAACAACAAATGCAGGCCTTATATGTCTTTGATTTCTAACCTATTTTAACACTTGCATAAACACAAATAACATCACAAAACATCAATAAGCAAGATCACAATCAAATAAGCAAATAAGATAAGCTTAAACCAACAGTTTCAAACAACAAACTCTTAAAACCTTAAAAATGAGATTTACTACTTAAAAACTTAAACAAACTGAATTTTTGGACTAATTTAAGCTAAACTAAATTGACTCAAGTGCACAAAATAGGTTTTGACCCATTTTGACCCATTAAAACAGTTAAACCAAACACTCCTTTAAAAACTGTTTTGGCTTTTTTAAAGAGATTAATGCTTATTTAAAGCACAAATTCAAAAGACCAGATATTAAATAAGTAAAACAAACAATATTAAGCAAATCTCAATAACAAATAAGCACTCAAATAAGCTGAAACAGATTATGCAAGTTTATAAGCTATTTCAAGACAGATTATAAGAAAACTTAAGCAAATGATCTCTAAACTATAAAACAAGCATAATAAGCATTAAACATCATAAGCAAACATAAATAAGCAAATATAAGCAGACATTAAGCACAAATAAGCAGTTGAATAGTGAATAAGCTAAAAATGGAAAAATGAAACTTACAAAGGCCCTTGCTCAAAACAGGGCAAATGAGCTCAAAAGAGCTTATCTACTAGCTCTAGCTTATCAAAGATAAGCTAGTAGTGTCCATAAGCCCATCCAAATCCGGCTTATCATCCAAAAAGCTTTTTGAGTGATTTTTGGTAAAATAAACTTAAACCTTACAAACTATGAAAGAGTTTTGTAAGACTTAAGTAACAGCTTAAGAATGTTATAAAAAGAGCTTTTGTGAGCTTATAAAACAGTTTTAAATCATCAAACACTTTAACTTAAAAACGGGGTAAAACATAAAAACTTCAATCTTTCATTAAACTTAAAATCATTACAAGGCTTTTAAGAAAACATTACAATAAGCTAAAAAAACTTAAATTATAAGCTGAAAACTACTAAAAAAAACTAACTTTTTCAAAGGCTTACAAATGAGCCTATTTATACTAAGCCATAGAAGATTCTAGGAGTGTGCTTTCTTTGTGAGAGCTCTTGCAGGTGTGTTTGTTGTGTGAGAGTCTTCAAAGAGTCATCTTAGCCATTGAAATTGAGTAGTGTCCAAGTCACTTGATCATAGCCCTTCATCTTTTGTCCTGTTCTCTTGACGAATAGGGAAGCTAAGGATTGCCAAGGTGGCAATTGGTGGGATAAGGTTGGTCGACAAGGGGGAGAAGAAAGGGGAACAGTGTCTTGGTGCATTTTGGCGGGTAGTGAGGACAGGACAACTGAAGGAGATGTACAGTTGTTCTCGCTATATTTGAAGGTTTGGGAAATGGGCAAGAATGGTCCCTGAGGTTATATAAATGTATTGCAATCATAGTCCTTGAGTTTTACAATTTTTGCCCTTGAAGTTGGGTTGGTGTTTGCACCGTTAGTCCTTAAAGGACTAACGGGGTAAGGTTTAAAAGGTTAAGGGATAACGGGATTGTTATAAAGGGTGTGGGCTTGTTTGTTGGGCCGGGTGTGGTATAAAAGGGTGTTGGGCCTTTATTAATGCTTTAAGGCTTATAAAGTATAAGTGGGCTGACCCGGGCCCACTAGGTGGGTACGGGTGGGCCCACTTTTGGCAATTTATGTTTTTGGGTTCGGTTTTCGATGCTTTTTCCAATGCCACTTCCCGGGGTTGACTTTGACTTTGACTTTTTCGTTGACTTTGACTTTGTCTTTTTGACTTCTCACGGTCTTTCCGTTCTCGTGCTCGGTTTTGTTGTTTTGGCTTCGATTTTTGTCATTTTCTTGGATATCCGTTTCCTGCATGATACAAATGCAAAACATACAAATACAATGTATTTTTGGTACTTTTTTAGTTATTTAAGTCCGTTTTTAGTGGTCAAAGGTATGTGCAATTAAACACATACCACTTACCGTGAGTACTGCTGAACCAAAAACCATTAAGGAAGCAATGGCTGATTCTGCATGGATAGAGGCAATGCAGGAAGAGCTTCATCAGTTTGACAGAATACAAGTCTGGGAACTCGTTGACAAACCCTTTGGCAAGAACGTAATAAAACTAAAGTGGTTATGGAAGAACAAAAAGGATAAAGACCAAACTGTAATTCGCAATAAGGCACGACTTGTAGCTAAGGGATATGCTCAGGAAGAGGGCATTGATTTCAAGGAATCATTTGCTCCAGTTGCTCGCTTGGAAGCTATTCGGATTTTCATCACCTACGCTGCACACAAGTCTTTTCCAATCTACTAGATGGACTTAAAACGACATTTCTTAATGGTCCACTAAAGGAGGAGGTTTATATTGTACAACCAGATGGGTTCGTTGATCCTGATCATCCAGATAAAGTTTACTGTCTAAGGAAAGCTCTATATGGATTGAAACAAGCTCCAAGAGCATGGTATGATGAACTCTCAAATTTCCTGTTGTCCAAAGATTTTACTAAAGGTACCATAGACCCTACTCTATTCATGATAAGATACGGGGAGGGCATTCTACTTGTGCAAATTTACGTCGATGACATTATTTTTGGGTCTACAAACCCTAAATTTTCTAAACATTTGATAAATTAATGCACAGTAGATTTGAGATGTCCTTAATGAGGGAAATGAAATTCTTTTTAGGACTTCAGATCCACCAATCCCCAAGAGGTATCTTTATCAATCAGGCAAGATACCTTTAGAAATACATAAAAACAGAATGTATGGGAAAAAAGTGATACGTTGGAACATCAATCGCTACCAAACATAAATAAGATGCAGACTTGCGTGGAAACACGTAACCAAACGTGACTACCAAAATAAAAAATTTTTTTTAAAAAAAAAAATAAAAATTGGGTTCAACTCATGTATCTGACATCTAGTAGATCAGACATAGTGCAAGTAGTATGCTATTGTGCAAGATATCAAGCAAGACCTTCTGAAAAACACCTCAAAGAGGTTAAGAGGATCTTTCGATACTTAAGGGGTACCATTAACATGGGACTCTGGTATTCAAAGGATTCTGGCTTTGAACTAACAGATTTTTCAGATACAGACCATGCCGGATGCATTGATACTCGCAAAACATGTCTGGAGGAATAAAATTCATAGGTGATAAATTAGTCAGCTGGATGTCAAAGAAGCAAGACTGTACTGCAATGTCATCAGCAGAGGCTGAGTACGTGGCGTTATCTGCAAGTTGTGCTCAAGTAATATGGATGAGGACACATCTTAAGGATTATGGATTCAACTACAACAAAATACCATTGTATTACGACTCTTAGTCAGCCATAACAATCTCGTGCAACCCTGTACAGCACTCCCGTACCAAGCACATCCATACCGCATAACATTTTAATCAAGTAACCATGTTTAAAATGGTATAGATTGAATTGAACTTTGTCATAAAAAAAAAAAAAAAAAAAAAAAACAAAAAAAAAAAAAATAAAAAAAAAAAAAAAAAAAAAAAAAAATAAAAAAAAAAATGGGTAAAAAAAAAAAAAAAAAAAAAAAAAAAGAAAAAAAAAAAAAAAAAGTTTAAAAAAAAAAAAAACTGAATACCAATTAGCAGATATATTTACTAAAGCCTTATCCGAAGATAGGTTTCAGTATCTTGTCAGACGAATTGGTATGAGATGTTTGACTCTAGTAGAACTGGAGGTTCTGGCAAATGAATCTGCTTGATATATTCTTCAAACATCGACTTGTAAATATTTTTGAAAAAACAAAAATTCAAAAATATAAAACATATAAAAACAAATACATAAATATAAAATTTCAAAAAGAAAATACAAAATCAAAAAAAAATCAGAAAATGTTTTACAAAAAGAATCTTCTCGACATGTCTCTTGGAATCGATAACATTTACATACCTAGAAATGTTGATTAACATTGACACGGGCATGTAAATGAAGTTCGAACATGAGTTTCAAATGCTTTCAAAACATGTCATTTCTAATTGTTCTTTATGACTTGTAATTGCTCTCAGATTGCAACTCGGACCCAAACGACAAAGGAGAGTGTACGTTTCAGTGCGCTTATCCTTAAAGTTAGAAGATAAGTCTTCTAACATTTGGTTTTTCAAAAAGTTGAACACATTTTTTCAAGAATTTCTCAATGACAATTCATAATCTTTCAAAATTGTGTGTTAAACACTCCATCCCTCATATAGTTTTACAAGACAATTCTTCTACATTTGATGACATTTTCCAAATGAGTCAATGTTTAAGGGGGAGTTTTTCAAAAAACAATGTTTTAATGTTGTCGGATACATCATCACATGACAATTCTTATGTATTCAACACATTATAAAATGCCTTAATAACAACTCCATAATAATAATGACTACTTAATAGATTGTATGTTATAAGATGATCTCGTGGTTGAGCATAATTTTTCAAGAATTCTTCAATGACAATTCATAATCTTTTAAAATTGTGTGCTCAACAATGCTAACCCTTAAGTTTATATTCATTTTACAACTTGGTATCATTTTTTGGTGTCAAACATATGTAAAATTGAGGGGGAGCAAGTTAATGTTCCACATAATTCATGCTGATAATATCTTTTTTCTCCCCACGGAATTTTTAAGAAAATTTTAATCACATGGTATTTCAAAAACTAAAGTAAACTAATATTTAAAATAAGGAGAGAAATGTAATTAAAATGTGATCTTGAAAATAATAAGTGATCTAATCGACTTAAAGTGCTGTTTATATTCTTTGGAAAAGGTTTTATGGTTATGATCTCATACCCAACAACATCTTAATTCATGACGATTCTGAAGTCATAAGGTGGTTAGGTTAGGTATTAGTCCTATGATCCAACCAGAACCGGAGGGATCTACCCAAGGACACTCCATAGTTAATAATAGCAGTCCTTAGGTATGATTGGAGATGAATGAGTATAAGGGAATAATGCCGACTAAGATTGAGCTAACACTGGAACAATCACAACAGGGTGTTAGTAATGACGTCTTGGTAAGCATTGAAGGGGTTGAAGAATGAAAAAGAAATGTAAGGATAAAGGTTCTAAAGAAAGAAGCCCTCCCTACACTTAGTCAGAAACCGGGTGTCAATACAAAAAACTATCGGTTTTTCACAAAGATGAATTCTGATATAGAAGACGACATCATGGACCCAGTGATGCAATGCACAACCTTCCCAGCCATTCGGGTTTCTCTCATAGAAACTTTCTCATTTGTCACGGAGATACACACGACTTCTATTGACTTTCTCACTCAGTGATAGTTGATATGAGTAATGCAGTCAGCTCCAACTTCGAGTACTAAACAAAATGACACTAATCGAGTCATAGCCCAAGAGATGCAAGAAAAATAAATCTCATAGACACATTTTATGAAACACTTTTTGAACACCATAAGTACACAAGCTCGTTAACAATAGTCCTACGATTATCCTTGTGATTTTGCCAGACACATCGCGAGTGATACTTAAGTATTCACCGTGAAGATGGAAATCCTGTTTGAGCCAACATCAAACAAGCTCTGGTGAGAGTGACTTTGCGATTTCTAAATGAATCAAACTATGTGCAACTGGAAAGAAACCGATGGTAGGCAATTCTGATACAGAAACAAGACATGTTCTAGTAAATGAAATGATGACTCAATTAAGAAAGATAGGTAAACTATCTGATTCACTCATGAACATGTAGTCTCCTTGCGACGTTCTGGTATTGAGAGACAAGCAAGTACGATGAAACAAATGCATACGCGTTATGAAGGATCTAACACTTAAGCTGCAACACTGTCAAGAGGTTCTTTAATTAAACCTACCTGATCACATGTACAGTATTTATACTGTAAAATGGTCCTCACGGAACCGGAGGTTAATGCAACCGAATCTCGAGCCTAAATGACAAAGATATATTCGTCCATATCTGCTATTTATTACTAACATTTAAATGTAGGTACAAACGACGGTGTTGCAACCTCATTCTAGCAGATTCGGATTCATTACCACATGCTCATGCTCAAACTACAAAGAACAAACTATAAAGCCATCAAGACTCAATAATCAAAAAAGCTCAAGAATTAAAGACAAAGACTTCCGCACAAACTCTGATATACAAGATCTTCCTTCAAAGATATCAAGTCTATCAAGGGAGATTGTTAGCAAGCTTTCAAGATGATGCAAAGTATGAGCATGTTGGTTAAGACACAAGATCGCAAGGTGGCAAAGACGATCAAGACAGAAGGATAAAGATTTAAAGATCTCATACATAAAGACAAAGTCGAAAGATAATAGACAAAGGCTCAAGATCAAAGATCACAAAGCATGAAGGAACAAGCCTACAACATAATAAAGACCAAGACAAAGACAAGAGCTTAACGACAAAAACAATCTCATTGATCTCATGAAGGAGTGTCACAATGAACTCACTTCGGGGGAGATTGTTAGCCTCAAAATATTGAGTCGAACAATGGAAGTTCGTTCATAATTATATTAGGTCTCGGTCACTAAATTAATATACGTTGTATTAGGCTAGACGGGTAAACGGGCTCTTATTTGTAATCTAATCGGTCACGTGTATCGGGCGAAAGCCCAAGTAAACCCGAGCCCGGCCCGTAGAATTACTAAAGGCATGCAAGCCTTTTAGTCTTCACTATAAATACCCCTCTCCAAGGAAGGAGAGGGTGTTGGTTCATTTGTAAGAATTCCATTTGCAAGTAAATTAACCATTTTCTCTCTCTTGTTTCTCTCTCTAAACTTCTTCTAATTTCCTTCTTTATTCTTCTTGAATTCGAGCAACATAGTAATGAAGGGAAGTGATTAAGGGTTACCGACATTAATTATAGATTGTAAATGACATTTAATAACAAGGGATTAAAACTAATCTGGAGGTTGTGTAAAATGAAAAAGATGTAAATCCATATTATTAGAGTTGAAGGTGAAAAGAGATGGGAAGAGTGTGTGTGCTTGAGAGAAAACACATACACACACACTTTTACAAATGTGAGCTTCACCCCTCCATGGAAGTATGGAGGGGGTATTTATAATCCTAGTGACATACGACTATCATACTTAGTCATTATTAGTCCCTATATGTCACACTATAAATGAACTAATGTAATTCCGGATATGTCACCATAGTTTAAGGCTAACAATATTCCCCCAATATGTGGACACATACGGAATACTTACAATGTTCCTATCAGGTACAAATACAACAGAAATAAAGTCTTCCAAAGCTGAAGATGTCTTCTGAGTTCTCCTTGTCTTGAAACTTGTACTCCAGCTTGGATCTTCATTGTCTTTACTTGTACAGGAACCATTGTAGTATGCATGAACTGGATTAACTTCCCCCCAATTCATGCAGCATGTCTTGAAAAGCTTTCTTCATAGACTCCTTTTTGGCGAAGTTTCTGAATCAGCTTCCCCCCAAACCAACATCCCTATCTTAAGCAGATTCTGAAACTTTGAAGTAGCTTGAACAATCTTCTACTTGTCATTGACGTGCACAGCGGAATTTGTAGAAGTCAAACCACACCAACGACCACTGCTTCTTGTCATTAGGGCTTGGTGAATATTCGTTCGGGGGTGCATGCGAGAAATCAGCAACAATTCTTCTCACGTATGCAGAATACTTCATAAACCATATTTGGTAAAGTAGTATACACTACTTCCCCCTGGAAGTTGACATGGTAACATCAAAGTCAACTAAGTCCCGGATGTACACATTTTCCCCCATGATGGTTGCGAACTCTCGGAAGCATCATTGTCGTGTACGTACATATACTCGAGAAGTTCTTGTCTTTAGCACAAATCTTGAGATCCAAACAAAGCATTACTCTCTTGTCTTCAGAAACCGTAGAGGAGATGAAGCAAGAATCAAGAAAACTTGGTATAATCAAGGTCTTGTATATGAATGTCGTTGAAGAACCTTGAGAATTTGGCTTAGACTGTGAAGTACCTTTGTCTTGAAATGCAGTGAGAATTGCTGATTACATCTCAACCATTAAACTCTTTGGCTAACTTTACCAACCTCGAATTCTGTCGGCTATTGTTGTGATCACTTGTGAAGTAAACCCGATATACCAAACTTGAAAATGAAGTGAAATCCCCCAAATTTGTTACTTAAGCTTGCACTGTTGTGATTGAAGAACGGTGCAAGATTAAATCTATACGTACTCTATACCCTACCGCATAAGTATAAGAAGTACAACACCTCTTGAAATTATCCACATCGACTTCTGCGTGTGACACTGAGTACTACAACGTAACTCCTTTAAGTGATAGTTATCCAGGTCTGCAACCAACCACCCCTGACTGCTGGTAACTAGATAATTCAAGTCTTAATCATCTGCTGTATACGTTCAAGCAAGTCATCAATCGATAGAAAATATAAGAAAGTCTCGATGATGAAATAAGTAGACGCCTTCGTGAAATCTAACTTCAATCTCAAATAAAGGATACAAAATCAACTTCGTGATCACTTGTCATCGTAATCCGAATCTCTAGCCGTTTGTCATTTATTGAATCTCTTCAGAATCGTTTTAGTGTTATGTATCATGTTTGTTGTTTGTTTGTTGTTGCTCAATTGTCGTTAAACTAGGACGAAAGTTATTTTGAATTGTCGTCAATGGTTAAACATCGTCTTGTCTAAACTTGTCATGGTAGCATTTGTCCCCGGCTTAATCCATAGATATAAGCCCAAAAAAAATTTAGCTATACCATAACCAATTTCGGCTTAATAAAACTCACAGCCAAATAAATAAATAACGCAGCCCATCATCAACTAGTTATACACTCGGCCCAGTTTTATTTTTTTTTCAATAACATTTGGGTCTACTCTAAATCATTAATTCTCAGCCCAAGTCATTTATCAAACTATTTGGCCCATGTATTTTGAGTTAAGACATGGCCCAACATTTCTTTAATACACACCGGCATGCCAACAAATACTAGTCCCACATCCTTATAATTAGGGATAGTGGACCCTAATTTCACACACATTATCAACCGCCCCCATTTTCTTTGTCATCTCAAACTCAGTCACTCTCCATAAGATATCAACACAATCTCATCTATATTTTTTTTTCTCACTCTGATTATCCCCTAACCCTATTCCCTTTCACATATTGCATCCATTTCTCTCTTTATCCATACGACAGTCATATTGATTAAGTTATTTTCTTAAGCAGTCCTTAAGATATTCCATTATATCTTCTATTATGAAATTAAACCCAGTCTCTCGCCATAAGATATCAAAACATCATGACTCATTCAATTTATCACCCTCTCTAATATTTGAATGACCCACAAAACATACAACCTTTTTATTTAATACATTAATCCCATGGAAAGGTCATATACGAGCCAAAATGATCACACAGATCTTTAGTCTTTGACGTTTAAGGCTTCAAGATCTCCTAAGAGGTCTCGGGTAAGGATTTGTTTACGTTTTTCCGTGTTTAATCGAACCAAAGAATGAAATTTTAACAGATTTGTTAAAGTTCTTCTTTATATTTCGAACATTAAAAAGAATCTTGAGCTTCACATGGATCTATGATGAAGTTAATGCTTCGTGAGTTTGATCTTTTATAAGGTCTTGAATATATTACTAATCACGAAAAGCATTTTTCTGAGATCTTTCTTTATTTGTTTCGGTTTCGAGTCTTGATTCAAGTTTTGGAGATGTAGATAGGATTTGTGATGAAGGGATTGTGGATGTGTGGATTTGTTGGCGAGTGTTATTGTGACGAAGGGATTTAGTTTTAGAGAGTGGATTTGTTATTGATGTTGTTGGATGATGTTGTTTTAATGAAGTGGTTTGATGTTGTTGGTTGTAGAATGTTTTGGTTATGGTTTTTCGAGTTGGTTCTGTGTCTTCTTCTTAGTTTCTGGTTTGGTTGACCTTGGGATATTGATGCGACTCTTTGAGTTTTGACCGGGTCAACTCGGTATATACCGAGTTGACTCGGTTTGTGTTGAGGTTTATAATAAAACGCAAGATGTCCAAGTCAAAACGCAACCAGCCATGAACTCAAAACGCAGCCAACCTCCTTTTTTTTTCGAGTCAAAACGCAACAGAAACCAAAACGCAAGATTTGATGAAATTTGGGCAGCGTTTTGTTTGGATGTGTTATGAAAAGGTCTTCAATAGGCAAAGCGCAAGATCAAAACGCAGCCAACCTGTCAAAACGCAACATGAACTTTTGTACTTTTTGTACTTTTGTCTTTTTCTCTTGCATCAAAACGCAACCAAGAACAACACATAAACCCAGAACTGTTCTTGTCTTTTAAGCACAAACATCACAGATTTGAACAAGATACGGGACACAACTTATAACAACAACAAAAAAACCATGTTCATGACTTTTTAACAATGAAAAAAATAAATAAACAGTGAACAGTACTATGAACAGTAATAAACAGTATCGTGAATAGTGAACGATCAGTGTCATGAATAGTAACCATGAACAGTACAACAAACAATGATATGACACACCCCTACAGCTCTGATGCCAATTGGTGGTAACCCTAAATCACTTCACTTCATTATTTGTTGCTCGAATACAAGTAGAAAAGAGAAGGAAAATGGAAGAAGTTTAGAGAGAGAAAAGCTCAAAAATGAAAATTAAAATCTAAAAAGTGTAAAAATAATTTTACTGAATGTAAACCTAAAAGTAATTTTTATAAAACTAAAAACTATTTTTTTGTAATTTTCTGAAACTTTTTCTATTTTTTATGTATTTTCTAAGATTTAAACTTTCGAAAAACTATTAAAAATAAACTAATTGATGGAAAATTACGAAAAATTCAGGAAAAATCTAAAATGTAACAAAGATTACTAGAAAATTAAAAGAAACAACTCAACTTATCAAATAAGCTGTGAAAACGGCTTATTTAGCTACGGCTTATTATAAAAAGAGGAAAGGAAAAACGTGTATAAGTATTTAATGAAAGGAAAAGATGATGGATGAGCTATTGAAGCAAAGTGTTAAGGCGTGTGTGTTGTGTGCAAGAGGTCGTGGGTTCGAGATTGGCAGACACCCCTTTTTGCTATTTTTTATTTTTTTGAAAATTTTTGAAAACCAAAAGCTAAAACTTATTAAGCACACATTTTTAAACACTTTTAATAAAGACAATATAAGCTGAAAACTAAAAATAAGCTCTAAAACAGCCTTAGAAAAAGCTGTTTACAGAAACTAAGGTTTTAAAGAACAAAAAGCTAGTTTTGACTTATTAGCTTGCACAAGCTTTAATATAAGCTCATTTTTCCAACCAAAAGTTGTTCTAAAATCGTAATGATGTAAATAAGCTAAAATTGATAAGCTACTATGACTAAAAACACTTAAGGCTTACTAAAACTAAAGATCAAAGTAGCTAACTCAGAACTAGGCACTTAAAATTCAAAATCTAAATAAGCCAATAAGCTCAATAAGCTGAAACAGAAGTTGAGCTTATGAGAACTTAACAATTACCTACTAAGCTATGACTCCAGATTATTAAAATAACTACTATAAGCTAAGTTTCCAATTTAAAAGCTTAAACTAAGCTTAAATTGAGCTTAAAGGCAAAAGGGCTTTTCTTAATGGCTTTTTGTGAACAAATAAGCAAAGAAAAGGGAAGAGT
>BQNB010181023.1:0-12626 GCA_026074375.1 Tanacetum coccineum
GAAATGAGTGTCCCAAGTTGAGAAACCAGAACCGTGGAAATAAGATAGGGAATAAGACTAGGAACATTGAAGCTAAGGCAAGAGCTTATGCAATTGGCAAAGGAGGAGCTAACCCTGATTCCAACGTTGTCACGGGTATGTTCCTTCTCAATAATTGTTATGCTATCATGTTATTTGATTCGGGTTCCGATAGGAGTTTTTTGTCGACTACCTTTAGTGCCTTTCTTGATGTCATCCTATCTACTTTAGACACTAGTTATGCCGTAAAATTAGCCGATGGAAGAATTTCAGAAACTAATGTGGTACTTAGAGGTTGCACGTTAGGATTACTAGGTCACCCATTCAACATTGACCTAATGCCTGTAGAACTTAGTAGTTTTGATGTCATTGTTGGTATGGATTGGTTGGCAAAATACCATGCGGTGATCATTTGCGACGAAAAGATCGTTCGTATTCCTTATGGAGACGAGGTGTTGATAATCGAAGGCGATGGATGTAATGGTGGAAGTAAGTCGAAGTTGAGTATCATCTCATGCACCAAAACCTAGAAGTACATCCAGAAGGGTTGCCAAGTTTACCTAGCACAAGTTATGGCAAAGAAGACTGGTGACGAGTTAGAAGAGAAACAACTTGAGGATGTGCCAATTGTATGGGATTTTCCGAAAGTCTTTCCATAAGATTTACCTCGATTACCACCTACTAGACAAGTCGAATTTCAAATCGACTTAGTCCCTGGTGTTGCACTTGTAGCACGACCCCCATACCGTTTAGCACCGTTAGAAATGCAAGAGTTATCCACTCAGTTGCATAAACTTTCTGACAAGGGATTTATAAGACCCAGCTCCTCACTCTGGGGAGCTGCGGTTTTATTCGTCAAGAAGAAAGATGAATCTTTTCAGATGTGTATCGACTACCGTGAACTAAACAAACTTACTGTGAAGGACCGATACCCACTTTTGAGAATCGACGATCTGTTTGATCAGCTGCAAGGGTCAAGGGTCTACTCTAAGATCAACTTGAGATCTGGTTATCACCAACTCAGAGTTTGTGAAAAGGATATCCCAAAAACGGCATTCAGGACTCGCTACGGCTATACAGACTCGCTAGGTCACAACGAGGTTCCAAGTAATGCATTGGACAGACGCAACGCCACTCGGCGAATTGTCATTGGATCTGATGAATCGGTGTTCAAACCATATTTGGATAATTTCGTGCGCTAATTTTCATCATAATATATTGATCTACTCCAGAATAAGAAGATAGCCTGAAGACACCTTAAGTTTGATATTGATAATAACTGAAGAGGAGAAAATTTCGCTAAGTTTTCAATGTGAATTAAGGTTATCAAAAGTAAAACTCTCTTCTCGATCACGTGATTGATAGTTGAAGGCATTCACTTTGATGAGCCTACAAAGATCGCGTCGAATCAAGTTAGATCAGGCATCACCCAAGACTCCAACTGAAATCGTCAATTCTTAGGTCTTGCTGCCTACTACCAGATGAATATCAAGGTTTCTCAAAGATCACTAACCTATGACGAAAGTGACAACAAAAAAGCAGAAGTTTGATGGTAGAAAAGCAAAAGCGCATTTCAGCTGTTGAAGACAGAAATGTGTAGTGCGCTAATTTTGGCCCTTACGAGAAGGAAGTGAGAACTTTGTGTGTCTACTGCGATTCTATCGCATAAAAGGGTTTTGTGAGAAGTTTTTGATGCAAGGGAGATGTCATACCTAGCGCAACGCGCCAACTCAAGTTTCATATAAGAATTATACCACAAACAACTTAGAGCTAGTGTAATAGCACCAAAAGATGTGGAGCGCGCTATCTATATGGCACAAAGAGGTGGTTACAAGTTCACTGATCACAATATTAGCAAGCATATTCATGATCAGAAAGAGCTAAACATTATACAACGCCTTGGTTGGAATTGTATAAGTGACTATGACTGTGAGATTAGATACCACCAAGGGAAGGCGAACATGGTGGCAGATGCTTTGAACCGAAAGGAAAGGATTGAGCCACTACGATTCGTGCTTAGTGAATTAGTAAAATTGAAGCTTCCCAAGCAAATTTCTTCTGAATGGCATAACTGAGCCGATGAAGGAAGAAAATTACATAACTGTGAAAGATGTACATTGCATGATTATTAAACATGAACCGCGTATTGATGGAACATTGTTGTCCTAAGAAACAAGATTGGGATTCTGTGTTTTGGCGACTATGAGGCATTTTGATTATGCACGATTCGCATAAGTCAAAGTATCCCTCCACCCAGAATCTGGATAAGATGTACGCAAGATGCTGAAGAATTTGTATTGGTGGACTATACAATGAAAGCATAGATTGTCATCACCCATTCATGTTACCCTCTGGCTGAAGAGTCGATGCGGTGCAAACTCATTCATGGGATTTCCTTGTTGAAGTTATGGGTGATCCACAAATCCATACAAGTCATTTCTTCTAGGTTGTTCTATCGGATCTTCTTCAGACGTTTCATAACCTTGAAATTTTCCAGGAACCCTGGTGACAATGCCATCCTTTGCAATTATCTTTGTTTCAATCTCCTCGACCGTTTTCCCATCAGCTTCCTTTAAGGTCATCTTCTCTTCGACTCTACACGGCTACATGCCAATAGGAATTTGGATCTTGCGGTTACACCGCTTTCAATTCTTAATCCTCCTACACCCAGTTGCAAAAGCAACCAAATCACAATACTTTCTACTGATAGGGGGAGACATGACTACCTTAATAAAATATAGTATATACCATATTAAATAGGGTAGACGAAAATATGAATAAATCAAGCTTTCGGATAGCAAGAAAATATAATAGATACATAGTAAAACACTTAAACCTTAAAATGCAAGTACATGAAGGACTCCTAGGTTATAGTCTAGTCCAAAACACCTACTTCTCTATAACCAAAGGCTCTGATACCAATCTGTCACACCCCGCCAAGGCGGAAACACGAGGCATAACATCATGGATATCATCATAACACAATGGTGTCAACAATAGAGAATCACTAAATGCATAACTAAATATAAAAGACATAATATGTCATGACAATACCGAAAAACAAAAGAAAACCGCACGGCGTCTTGCATTAATGACAAAGGGTCTCATCAATACAAAGACATAAGTAACTTACGAACCTAATAAAATCAAATAGCATTTAAAAGAATTTATGCATCAAACACGAACAAAACTCAGGAGCGAACTCCAAATGCATTCCTAACGGTCTTTCTATCCACTTCTTTTAGCCTTAACATCCTTATGATGCTCACCTGAAAATGATGCTTTAAAATGTCAACACAATTGTTGGTGAGAGTCAAAGGTTTAAGACACATAACAAAATCTTTCAAACAATTGTTGCGATTACTAAAACAATCCATAACAACCATACGTATCCCGCAGTCCACGTATACATCACATTACTCACAAAAGGGTCATGGGTAGCTCACTACCCTCTGATCGGAACACAAAGTCAGTAGGTATTATTTCAACCCTTCAGTTGGATTCGATTGAGTAGTAAACACCACTCTCCAACCGAACTCACATACCTCAAAACAACTCTAATTAATCACAAAGCCATGAAGCGTATCACATCACAATCAATAACCACATAACACATAATCACAACAACTAAAATATTTTAACACTTAGCATCACTTTCACCCTAATAAAACATAAGAAAGGGGCTATGAAACTCATCTAGTGCTAAAGCAATTCCCAAAATCTTCGCACAAAGCTAAACAACAAAATAACACGTGTTACACGCTACTAAGCCAAAAGCTTAAGCACATGTAACAATCATATGATGGATATCTAAGGTGTCTATTTACCCTTATGGGTCACCCCGACACCATGCCCAACATTTACCAATTCGTTTACATAATTTTTTAGTGTTCAACAATTTACTAGAAAATGCAAACTTTTAGTGTCACTTTACCATTTTTAAAACCATCCCTACTTAGATTTATAAATTTTACCAAAAATCATGCATTCAATATCATGAGTTTACTATCTCCACGATTTTTCTACTATTTTATATCTCATCTTAACTGACTCAAATAAAATCAAACTTTTAACTACTCGGTTTTGGATCTAAACGAACACTAAAAAGTTTGGACCTAAAAACCATACTTAGACTCCAAATAAGAAGCTCTACTTTGGGAGATTTTTAATAGACACATAGAACTAAACTCTTGTAGGTCGGATAATCCTAATTTGAATTTTATGTGTGGGTTTTACCCCTCGTAATCTGACCTAAATCTGACCAGTATTTACTGTTTTGACCACTTTTGGTGTAACCAACATTTGAATGACTTTCCGAAATTAAAAACTTTCGAGGCCGGATTTTATGGAAACTAAACTCTTTGAGGTACATCATAGGCACCAGAATCACATCAATTCAAGCTTCTAACCTCTAGATATTCACAAAACAACACAGCCCTAAATTATGCTCAAACCTAAATCAAGTTCTAACGCATTCTAACCCTAACCGAACGCACCATCGTGCTTATAATTCATCCCTAATCATTATTAACTAGTTTAAGTATATTAATTTACAGATTTTATAACACTCTAATTATCCATCTTAGTAATTATTACATGAATTAATGATTAAAACTAAACAAAAAAGATGATTTATACCTTAAACCCTTGATTCTTGAACACAAAAATTCCTAACTTGAAAAATAATTTATTTTCTTCTCTTCTTGCTCTTGAATAGTCGACCGATCCAAGGTATAGGGGAATTGAAAAAAGATTTAGAGATAATAAGGTTTAGTATTTATAGGATTAGAGTCCAAGTTAGAATCAAATTTGTTTCCCTTTTTTCCCTTAAGCCCATAACCGGTTGAATACCCTTATCCTTTATTTTTTTTATATCTTTATTTAATTATTAATTACTTAATTATTTGCATTACCTAAAGTTTTTATAAAAACCTAAGCTAATTTGCGTAAACGCAATTTACTAAACTTTTAAAATAAATAACTTTTCATTTTTATTTTAACCTAACTTTCAATAATAACTTTTCATTTTCAACCCAAATTTCCAAAAATAGAAATTTTACATTTTCCTTAACCTAACTTCTAAAACCTAATCTTATCTTAAATTCACATAACCATAAAAAATCATATACGTACTAATTACTTACGTAATTAACACGAAACCGCTTAAATTACCAAAATCGTTTCCTCGTCACCAAAAGTGAACAAAATGAACTTAACCAAATTCACCACCATTCTAAATCTTATTGAGATGATCACACTCAATAGATTGATTACTAACTCCCATATAAGCACATATAAACACATATAAACACATAAACCATACATTGCAACAAGTACATAAGTCAATACTAACGGTTTGACTAACCTGCTAAATCATGGTTGTCACACTGTTGGGCTGAAGTTAGAGATAGTTAGTTCACTGGCTTAGAGATCATCCACAAAACAACGAAGAAGATCATCCAAATCAAGAGTCATATTCAAGCTGCCCGTGATCGTCAAAAGAGCTGCGCAGATGTAAGACAAAAACCCTTTGAGTTTCAAGTAGGAGATAAGGTCATGCTGAAAATGTCACCATGGAAAGGGGTGATACGTTTTGGCAAAACAGGGAAAGCTAAACCCTCGATACATTAGACCTTTCAAGATACTTGCCAAGGTCGGAACCGTTGCCTATCGACTTGAACTCCCAGAGCAATTGAGCAGAGTTCATAGTACGTTTCACGTCTCGAACCTAAAGAAGTGCCTATCTGACGAAACTCTTGCCATACCGTTGGATGAAATCCAAGTCGACGACAAGCTTCATTTCATTAAAGAACCTGTCAAAATCATGGACCGTGAGGTCAAACGTCTGAAGAAAATTCGTATCCCAATTGTTAAAGTGCGTTGGAACTCAAGGAGAGGTCCTGAGTTCATTTGGGAACGCGAAGATCAAATGCAGAAGAAGTATCCTCATCTTTTCGCCAACTCTGCACCTGTGGCAGATGTTACGTCTTAAGCTTTGTGGAAAAATCTCTTTTAACGGGGAAAGGATGTGACACCCCGTAAATTTCAGGCCAATATTTTAGCCGTTTCCGTCTAGTATTTTTACTTTTATAAGTTCCGTGTAATTTTTAAGTTTAACCGGGAAGTTATCCCGCGTATATCTGAGAATCCTTACCGAAAGCATTCCGGGTTGCCAACTAATGTAATCTTTCGACATTTGTCATGTTTTTACGTTTCTGGTCGATATTTAAAATTTTGGATTTTCTCTTAGAGTTGTCGTGCACTTTCGAATTTCTACTTAAACCGTTAGTGACATTTAAAAATATCAAGGATGGAAGAAATATCTAGCTTAGGATCCCATTTAAGCTAGACAATAATTCAAAAGCACCACTACTCTTCTCCCCTGTCCATTCTTTCGTCTGCCACCACTCAACACACCACCACCACCTTAAATTTTGTAACTTTGTCTCCAAGATACATTGCACCTATTTCATTCCTATCTCATTCTCATTTTCACCAAAAACTCACACACACTTTCTCTCTTTCTCTCTTGTTCGTCCGCACCAAAGAACACACGCACTCTCATAGTTTTTCCATTTTGATCAAGATCATTTGAAGATTAGAGTGTTTTGAGTTGATCCTTATAGTTATTTGGGTATTCTTAAACAACGTTTGGGTTGTATTTAGTCTCTAATAACATTCTAATCATCATCTTTTGTAAGTTCATCTTATCCATAAATTTCTTGTACTTCCTTGATCTTTGTCATGTCTATAACGTAGTTGTACAAACGGATCGTTTAAAATCAAGTTTTCAAAATCACATAAACCCCAAAAAGGGTTTATGTCTTGTTCAAAATATATAAAAAGAAAGAAAGGGAAAGATTAGTTACGTAGTCGTGGTGAATCTTTTGTAAAGAAATATTTTTCTCAAAACTTATTGCTTGTTTTAGCTTATTAAAAAGCTCGTTTGAGCTTATTGAAGTGTTTATGTGTGTCAAAAACTAAAACAAACCATAAAGGTTTGAACTTTATTCTTATTTGGTTATTAGCTTATGGTTACAACTTATTTTCGTGGCTTATTTAGCTTTCTAGTAAAAAGATAAGCTTATTAGTCTCACACCCCGCCTAGGTGGAAACACGAGGCGTAACATCATGGATATCATCACAACACAATGGTGTCAACAATAGAGAGAACTAAATGAAATAGATAAACAAATGAGACACAATGTGTCATGACAATATCTAACACAAGATAAAGGAGTCTTGCATTATGATAGCAAAGTCATACCACAAGGAAACATACTCCAAAAGAACAAACAATCAAATAACAACCAAGTATCAAACAATTCAAATGACATAAATAAAATCTCTAGGAGAATGACTCCGCATGTAAGCCTACGGTCTTACTAGCCACTCTTCCTAACTTCAACATCCTCAAGATGATTACCTGAAAATGATGCTTAAAACGTCAAAATAAAGTTGGTGAGAGTCATAGATTTATGACACGATAATCAAATCCAACCGTAAATTACTGTGATAATTAAGAAAACATTGCAGGACAATAAATGAACTATCATACAGGCTAACATGCAAATCCAATCAATCACACAAATACCCAGCAACGACCATAAGACGTCTCATATCATACCAAGGTCCCTGTGGTTACCCCCTTAGCCCAGGCCATGGATACTCCCAAAGTAACCTTCATGCTCGCTAGGCCACAGTACCATCCACTAAACATGCCATGGATACCCGCAGGTGATCCCCCCTGACTTAGTTCGCAATTCTCAATATCACATCACAAAACATGTAGCACAAAACATACAATAGTCACGTATAGTCCATGCATCTTTGACAACACATTATCACAGTAATCAAAACATTTCCAAACACTTTGCATCATTTCCACCCCAATAAATCATAAGAAAAAGAGGGGCTATGAAACTCACCTGAATGCTCAAATGCGGCTTCCAAATCTCAACACGAAACTATACAAATAAATAAACACGGTTACACGCGACCAAGCTAAAAGCTCTAGTCCATGTAACACACATATGATGGATGTCTAAGGGTTTAGTTAACCATCATGGGTCACCCCGACACCATGCCTAACCTTAACCATCTCATTAACACTTTACACTAGCTACTTATAATTAAATCAGAATTGTAGAATTTTAGTGTCTCTTTACGTGCTCAAAACCCTTACTTAATGACCTTCATAATTTATAACAAAAATCACCCATGTTCATTTAGGATTTTATTAACTACCTTATGATTCCCAAGTATTACTTACATGTGTAACTACCTCAAATAAAATCAAACTTCAAAACTGTCCTAATTCGGATCTGATTGCACACCAAGATGTATCACTCTAACTACCATACTTAGACATGCTTTTAGAGGCTAATTTTCACAAGATTATTAATAGACATATCGAACTTAACTAATGTAGAAGGGATAAGCTTAATTCCACTCTTAAGTTAGGGTTTCACCCTTACAAACATGACCTTATTCTGTATCGTACTTACTCTTTTGACCACTTTTGTTGCAGAGGTTATTTGAATGCCTTCCCGACCATAAAAACTTTCGAGGCTGGATTTTATGGAAAGTAGACTCTTTTGGATTATTCATAGACTCAATAAACATATCAATACACGCTTTTATCATCTAGATATCAGTCGTTGAACACGACCTAAAATTTTGCTCAACCCTAAATCAAATTTTAACGCAAATCTAACCATACCACAAGCATGCATACGCATCTAATTCAATCCTAAGCATACTACAATCATAATATATCATAAACATTCTGTATTTTAATTAAAATCCTAGATCCATCATAATTAGGGTTACATGTATAATAAAATCTAGTTATTAAGAACACACTCACCTTGAATCTTAGCACCTAAATCACAACTTTTGATTGTTCTTTGATCTTCAATGAAAATCAACTCCTTAGGGTTTTTGGGGAGGGGAGATTGCACGACATAAGAAAAAGGGGGAAAAGAGAGCTAGGGTTTTTGATTATATAGGTATTTAGTTTGAGTCTTAATCTAATTAGAGTTGGTTTTATGATAAAACTATTTTTTTCCTTTTTCTTTCCTTGTCGTCCAAACACACGCCCCTTGTATATATATTTTTTATTTTTATTAAATTATTAATTAACTTGTTTACTTCATTACCTTAAGTTTTTATAAAAACCTAAGCTAGTTTGATTAAACCTTTTTATTTAAATGTTACTTACTAAACTTTCTAAATATAACTTTCATTTTACCAAACCACTTTCTATTTTTAGAAAGTTTGCTACAAACTTATATATTTCACTCACTTATTTCATTTCTAAAGTGCCACATTTTCCATAAACGCTTAACACTTAATCACCAAGAATTGACGTAGCAATGCATGCAACACGTCTTTCATTTCCATTATCACCACACATGAACAAATGGAATACTTAACACCAAACTCATATGCACATAAAATAAGATAATCATTTACCTCTAAAATGACATCATGCACATATGTAAACCACTTAGTACACATAAAATCACATAGCACAACACTTAAACACATAAAATGAACCCTTAGCAATTTCTAAAGGTATAAACTAACCTGCTCAAATCACAGTTGTCACACACCAACCTACATCCCTCCCTTTAGGCCTTTATATATAGGCATGGGAGCTCTTAGGGTTTTCCTAAGGGAGTGATTTAGGATAATACATGTTCATACATCATACATATACCGACATTGACTAAACATACACTATGATTGAGTAACTGACACTTTTCTCATTTCCAACACACTCAAACGCTAGACAATTACCAAAACCATGTCCTTGCGCAAACTCACACCTATGCGTCATGCCTTGCAAGTCATAATGTAGTAGCAATATGTCATTGATAAAATTGCAAAAACTTTATAATTTAAAGTTTATTAAACCAAGATTCGAGTAAGTTCGTCGTGAAAGAAAATTATAGTTTAGTCGACTTTACAACACATAAACTCGCAAGAATCTCAATTTAATCAAAGCAAGTTTCGATAGTTTAATGTTTGTTTATATGTCAAAAACCTTTTTTACACATAACCCATAATCATGTCACAAGGAATAATATATGCATTTTTAACAGACAAGAATTAAACCAAAAATTCGAGGAAGGTAAAGCGGGAAATTACAATATATTTTCCACACCCTCAATAACATGCCAGAATCATTGATTTAATTAAAACAAGTTTTGATATAAGTATTTAGTTCATTTTAATATTTTAAAAATCTTTTTCATATGTAAAACAAATCACAAGGACAAAATACATAAGCAAATAAAATAGACAGAAGAAGGAGTAGAGGTGAAGACAAACTATTATTTTAAGTAGTAAATCACATAATGCTCCGAGTTCTCAATCCACATTAGTTTCTCCAATTGGAGAATCAAAAGGCTCCCACTTGTCGGACGAGCTATATACAACTGAGCCACATACATCAAGATAACTTGATTGCGTGAGCCTTAAGACCGGATAAATAAAAGAAAATCCGTATTACAGTTGACAATTAATAAATTAGATCTAACCCTTTTTACTTTATTAACCATTAATAATTATCAAGATCAAGATTTAATTTATTATTTATGACAAGGATGCATGGTTGTTGTCATGATTTTCTAATAAAACAACAAATTAATTAATTACTTAATGGCTCTAGCATCTTTATGGTGTGTAACCTAAAAAATCAAACGAGTTGACTCGTGATGCTACTGTTGTGATTTTACAATCTAGTTAACCATTAACTACAAGTACGCAACGGATGAATCTAGATTTGATTTTATAATTAACACATAAAATAAAACGCATAAATTACTAACCTTTGATCAATAAATAATTATTGATTTACTTGATCTTGAATTTTCTTGAAACCTTTTAGCAATTAAATTATTGACTCATGGTATAGCTCCATTAGAACTTCATGTGATCATGTTAGGTTACTAGAGCTTGGTTCACGTAAACAACCAATCAGCTTGTGTTCTTGTTTAAACTTCAAAACCGATCCAAACTCTAGATAGGGTGCGTCTGAATCGGCACAAAAGAGAGGAAAGAGGTAAACCCGAAACTAGGGTTAGGGTTTTGCTTGTTCTTGATTTAGGTGATCGAAGCCCTAAATATTTATAGGATCCGATCAGGATTAGTGAGTAAAAAGGAACGGAAATAACTGCTATAGATTTTGGATGTTTCTAGGCGTGTGGATTATGAGCTCTCATGAGGTGTTTATATAGCATGATAACTTGTCCAACAAGATTAGCTATCACCTCCTCAATTTACAAGAAAGCAACACTTACCTCCCCCTAGAATCTTCCTTAGGCCGGTCCAAAATGAGGAGTCCCAAAGGATTCAATATCCGACACTTATACCCCTCTCTTTAGTATTTAACGAATATTAGTTAGTTATTGCGTTTAACGGTTAAACTAACGGTGGTTAAATATATTTCGTAAAACATATTATATATTTAATAAATATACACGAGTTATATGTATTAAATACATAATAAATGTAATTTTCGTGTATTCGTGTGTGCCTCCGATAGACTCGGGTATTTCTAGCCGTATAAATAATTCCACGTAATAACCACAAACTAACAACGAAGGGGTTTTGATTTAGTTTAATCAAGGAGTGTTAAGTGTTTGACCAAAAATTGAGTTAAAACTAGCAAAAACTCAAATATGAAGTGTTTGAATATATAGTCTTTGGATTAAAAAAACTGAAAAAAAATTGTTACATAAATGGTCCATGTGGTTTACTTAGACGTGAAAGGACTAAAATGCCTCTGCCGTTAACTTGCAATTGGATGGAAATTTTAAAGCCAAGGACCGTCAACTCTCAATATTGTGGAACCACTACAAGAACTACTTGTGTAATTAGATACGATATTAAGACCAAAAATGTGCAATTGTGTGGTTCAACCACAAAAAACCGATTTATGTAATTAACTCTATACATATTGAAGGGCCTACTTTTACACACAAAACAACATGATGAGAGAAGCTCACCGTTCTTCTTCGAATTTTGATAGCCTCAAGCGTGAAACAAAGAGGACCCAATGAGGGTGGCTCATGACCATAGGGTTCACGGATGAGGGTCACGCTATTTTGGAAGCAACTTTAAAGAAAATTTGATTTATATCAATCTCATCTCAGTGAAGTGACTGTTGGATTATAGTAGTTGGATACGCCCATATACGACTAGAAATATGCAAGCCTATTAGGGGCACACACGTAAGACACGAAGAGTACGTTTATTATGTTATTAATATATACTTGTTATATATTTATTAATTATATAATATGTTTCACGAAATATATTTAAACTGTCGTTAGTTTCTGTTGGACGCTTAACTAACTTTATATATCTGTTAAATAAAAAATAGAAGGTCTTAAAATGTCAAAAATGGAAACCCTTGTCCTCCTCCCAAATATGGCAGATTTTGAAGGATTCTAGAAAGGGATTTGTGTGAAAATTATTATGATAATGATGAGTGTTTAGGATAAGATGGAAGAGAAGCTTAAGACTGAAGTTTATCTTCAAGGTTTTAGAGTTATCTACAAATAAGGTTGAGGTGCTATTTAAACACCTCATTCCTC
>BQNB010181024.1:0-12626 GCA_026074375.1 Tanacetum coccineum
TTGTTTTTAAAACTTTGAAATGATGGGATCTAGTATGATGTCTTGTAAACCTTTTGGGACCAAAAATTGAAACTCTGATATTTTGAATGCATCGAATGTGACTTATTTAAAAACGTCCCCTTTGAGGTCGTTTCCTATATCTTGTGTATTGTACTATGACGTGGCACCCCATTGTTACATGTTCCGCTGCGTAGTCCGATTTTAGGGGTGTTACAGATTGGTATCAAGAGCCAAGGTTATAGAGAACTGGGTTTTTTTTTCAAAACCTAGTCTATAACCAAAAATTTTAAAATATTATTTCTTTCATTTTCAAATTACAGAATCCTTCATCGCTATCCAATATCCGCGCGCGCAACTCCTTGATCCTTATTTACTTCCTTGATTATCATTATAGTATTATATATATAATACTTGGCTTAATTTCTATCTCTTATGTCTATCTTTTGACATATCGTTATTTATTCATATCGGTCAACTATATAAATGTTGACCATTCTGATCATTGATGTTTATTTATAAAAACATCACTGTTAATTTATAACATTTAATTTTAAAATCATTTAAATAATATATGTTATTATTAATATATATATTTTTCTCTTTTGTAGCATTATGGACGCGCCACCATCTCCCAATCATGTGTTTAACTTGAAGAGTTCGAAGAAGACCCTCAGGAGGAGCCTGAGGAAGAGTTTGAAGAGGATCCTGAAGAGGAGCTAGAGGCTGAGGCTGAGGAGGATGCACCTCCTGCAGTTACTCCACCGGTTGGGTCTCCTATTACCCCACCGCCATTGTCTGAGTCTTCATCAAACACTGGGCTGCTGTTCCGGAGGTTGCTAACGGGGCCCTCAAGATGCCACTTGCTGGTCGTACATTTGAGGTGGGAGGTCCCTCGTCGGTATCTCCATTTCCTCCATTCTATCTACATGGACGTGAGATTGTAAGGTTGGATGATAATACTGAGTTGTTGTTCCGCAATGTGAAATATTTAGAGCGCTGTGAGAAAAAAACGCCAAGTTGAGATGGATGCTAACAGTTTTGAAATTCGTAAGGTTAAAAGGTGTATGGATGACTTTGATCGAGATTTGGGTTATGAGGTATAGTTCACGGGGGTGTTGAGGATAGAGTGACTAAGTTAGAGGACAAAGATCAGGAGATGACAGAGGAGATGGAAAAGATGAAGAAACGTTTAGAGACGCTCAAGACAAATTATGCTTTAGTGTTGAGTAAGCGAGATGAGTGGAAGAAAGCGTTCTACAATTTACAGGCTTGGGTGTTCGAGAGATTGGGATGGGGTGCTATGGATGCACGCCCAGATGATGGTGTTGATGGGTCAGCTGCTTTTGGGGAGTTTCAACCTCCCAAAACCGCCGGGATCACCTAGTGGTTCCCAGTAGTTGTTTTAGTATTATGTTTAAGTCTTTCTAGACTAGTATCTTTTGTACATTCCCACTAGACTGTTAGTAATAGTTAGTGATATTATGATGATCGGGTGTAATTTTGTTCTCTTTTGTATACACCTCAGTATTTAAAACTTATCATCTCAGATTGTAATGGAAAACATGTGTTTAATGAAATATCATTTGGTTGCCGTTGTTGTTACATCAGTCTATTACTTCATTCTAGAATGATTATTTTTGTGAAATTTAATATGGATACTATGTAGATTCATTAGAGAATTGCATACTGTGTTGATAATTAATTCGCGGTAAATTATATCATTCCTTACCTCATTTCTCCATTATTATCGTAAATCTTGACTTAACATACTCTTACAAGTTCTTACCGAATTTTGTACTTATGTTGTTGACAGAACCATGCCACCAAGAAGACTAAGAGGGGCTGCTGCGCCAAGAAGGTCGAGGAGGGTCACTATGGAATGACTTATTGCTGACAGGGTGGCTGAAGCCATTGTTGAGCAGGAAAGGAATCGACCCAACCCAGATAATGCTGAAGGATCTACGAATGTGCAGGGTTGTTCGCACAAAACCTTTATGAATGGAAATCCTCACTCCTTTAACGGCACATAGGGTGTTGTTGGCCTAAGACGTTAGATAGAAAAGGTGGAGCAAGTGTTTGGAATTAGTAAGTGTGTTGAACAAGATAAAATTATGTTTGTTGCGAGCACTTTCGAGGGTCGTGCACTAACATGGTAGAATGGAAATGTGCACACCTTGCATCTTGTCAATGCCAATACTATTCCCTGGGTTGAATTTAAGAGCATGTTGGTTATTGAGTACTGCCCGGAAACCAAAATCCAAAAGATGGAACAAGAACTGTGGACCTTATCTTTGAAAGGTGATGATATTGAAACTTACAACAACCGTTTTCATGAACTAGCCTTGATGTGTCCTGAATTGGTACCAACTGAGAGAAAGAAGATCGAGAAGTATATTCGAGGATTTCCTGAAAGGATTAAAGGAAATATCACTTCTTCTAAGCCTACTACCCTACATGAGGCTGTCAACATGGCTCGCGAATTGGTCGAGCAAGCAGTACAAGGTAAAGCTACGAGAATGGGAGAAAGTAACAAGAGAAAGTGGGAAGAAAATTAAAGGAACTCCAACAACCATCACCACAACAATAACCAAAATCGAAACAACAACAATCAGTAACAACAAAACAGAAGGCAAGAAACTACCAGGGATTATGCTGCAGCTCCTATTGAGAATAGCGGTTATGCAGGGAACTTACCAAAGTGCGACCATTGAAACTCCCACCACAACGGTCAATGTCCTCCAAAGTGCCGAAAGTGTCAAAGAGTGGGTCATTTGGAGAAAGATTGTAGGGCCAGGCCATAAGGTGCATGTGTTACTCCTCTTCAGGACGTGGTTTGCAATGGGTGTGGGGACAAAGGGCACTACAGGAACAAGTGTCCTAAAGGAAGGAATTAGTTGAATGATGGAGCTCGTGCAAGAGCTTATGTGGTGGTTGAGAACGCACAATAGAATCCAAATATGGTCACGGGTACGTTTCTTCTTAACGATCACTACACTAGTATTTTGTTTGATTCGGGTGCTGAGAAGAGTTTTGTGTCTACTGAGTTCACTCCTTTTATTAATATTGCCCCTGCTACTCTAGACACTAGTTTCGAAGTAGAGTTAGCTGATGGAAATGTTGTTAGTACCAATACAGTTTGACGTGGTTGTACTTTAGCCTTGTATAACCATTGTTTGAAGATTGACTTTCTCCCGACCCGACTCAAAAGTTTCGACGTCATCATTGGCATGGATTGGTTATCATACCATCGTGGTGTCATAGTTTGTTATGAAAAGATAGTTCGTATTCCTTTTTCGAATGGTAAAATACTTAAAATTCAAGGTGAAAGACTAGAAAAAGATCCGAAACTCCTTTCTTGTATCAAGGCTGATGAGAAAAAGCTTGATGACATTCGTATTTTTTGTGACTTCCCTAAAGTCTTTCCAGATGACTTGACAGGTTTACCTCCTGTGCGTGAGATAGAATTTCGTATCGATTTAATTCCGAGTGCGTTGCTAGTTGTTAAGTCACCCTATTGATTAGCCCCTTCAGAAATGAATGAATTATCGAACCAGCTTAAAGAGCTTCAAGAAAAGGGTTTTATTAGGCCAAGTCATTCACCGTGGGGAGCTCCTGTACTATTTGTTAAAAAGAAAGATGGTGTAATGAGAATGTATATAGACTACAGGGAACTAAATAAGTTGACTATTAAGAACCATTACCCTCTCCCCAGAATTGATGATCTGTTGGACCAGCTACAAGGTGCGTGTTGTTTCTCCAAGATAGATCTTCGTTCGGGATATCATCAGCTAAGGGTTCAAGAAGAAGACATACCGAAAACCACGTTTAGGACCCAATATGGGAACTTTGAGTTCACAGTCATGCCATTTGGACTTACAAACGCACCAACAATATTTATAGACTTAATGAACTGCGTCTGCAAGTCATACTTGGACAAGTTCGTAATTGTATTCATTGACGACATTCTAATTTACTCAAAGTCAGAAGAAGAGCATGAAGTCCACCTGAAGACGATTTTAGACTTACTCAAGAAAGATAAGTTGTATGCAAAATTTTCTAAGTGTGAATTTTGGTTGAAAGAAGTCCAGTTCCTAGGTCACGTAGTCAACCGGGATGGTATCCACGTAGACCCTAGTAAGGTTGAATCAGTTAAGAACTGGAAGAACCCTGAATCACCAACGGAGATCGGTTCGATCTTAGGATTGGCGGCTTATTACCGAAGATTTATCAAAAATTTCTCTAAGATCGCCAAGCCTCTTACCATATTGACTCAAAAGAATAAAGCATATGTGTGGGGCGAAGAGCAAGAAGAAGCCTTCTGTATTTTGAAGGAGAAGTTATGCAATGTTCCGTTGTTAGCACTTCCAGATGGACCAAACGACTTTGTGGTCTATTGTGATGCGTCAAACCAAAGGTTTGAGTGCGTGTTGATGCAGCGAGGAAAAGTGATTGCGTATGCTTCGAGGCAGTTAAAGATTCACGAGAAGAACTATAACATTCACGACTTAGAGTTGGGTGTTGTAGTATTTGCCCTAAAAATTTGGAGACACTATCTTTATGGGACGAAAAGTGTTATATACACTGATCACAAGAGTCTTCAATACATCTTCGACCAAAAGGAATTGAATATGCGCCAAAGGCGGTGGATCGAGCTGCTCAGTGATTATGAATGTGAGATCAAGTATCATCCAGGCAAGGAAAATGTTGTGGCAGATGCTTTAAGTAGGAAGGAAAGTCTTAAGCCTAGGAGGGTACGTGCTATGAG
Source organism: Tanacetum coccineum (assembly GCA_026074375.1). Taxonomy (NCBI): domain Eukaryota; kingdom Viridiplantae; phylum Streptophyta; class Magnoliopsida; order Asterales; family Asteraceae; genus Tanacetum; species Tanacetum coccineum. Next base: position 4,766 of record BQNB010181024.1, read on the forward strand.
CATGACTATCTAATATGGCCTTAAGGCTAAGATTTTAGAAGCTAAAAGGGAAGCTGCCAAGGATTTTAAGGCTCCAGTTGAATGGCTGCGAGGGTTGGATACTCAATTTGAGATACAAGATGATGGAGTAATTTATTTCATTGGTCGGATTTGGATTCCATCAGTTGGAGGAATAAGAAAGTTAATCATGGACGAGGCTCACACTACAAGGTATTCAGTGCATCCGGGTGCTGACAAAGTGTACTATGATTTGAGGGACTTGTATTGGTGGCCTGGTATAAAGAGAGACATTGCTGATTATGTTAGCCAATGTCTTACGTGCTCTAAGGTAAAAGCCGAACATCAGAAACCTGCAAGATTACTTCAGCAGCCAGAAATTCCGGAATGGAAATGGGAGAAGTTAGCAATGGACTTAGTCACAGGGTTGCCTAAAAGCAGCAGTAGGTATGATATGATTTGGGTCATTGTGGATAGATTGACCAAGTCGGCTCACTTCTTACCTATCCGTGAAGACTACAAATCAAAGAAGATGGCAAGGATTTATATCAACGAGATTGTAGCGAGACACAGTATGCCCGTGTCAATCATTTCAGACCGTGATGGTCAATTTGCATCACACTTATGGCAAGCTCTTTAGAAGGCGTTGGGAACAAGATTAGACATGAGTACGGCTTACCACCCTCAAACTGACGGTCAGAGTGAGCGTACTATTCAGATACTAGAGGATATGCTTCGAGCTTGTGTTATGGATTTTGGTGGCAGTTGGGATGCCCACCTCCCGTTGATTGAATTTTCATATAATAATAGTTACCACAAGAGTATCAAATGTGCACCATTCGAAGCATTGTACGGTCAGAAATGAAGATCACCCGTGGTGTGGGCTGAGGTAGTTGAAAGTAGGTTAATCGGACCAGAGATTGTGCAAGAGACTACATAAAAGATTATGCAAATAAAGAAGAGGTTGGTAACGGCGCAAGATCGCCAGAAAAAGTATGCTGACAAGAGACGAAAACCACTTGAATTTAAAGTGGAGGACCGAGTGCTATTAAAAGTATCCCCATAGAAAGGAGTGGTAAGGTTCGGTAAGAAAGGAAAGCTAGCGCCACGGTATATGGGTCCGTTTGAGATTGTTGAGCATGTTGGTCCAGTAGCCTATCGTTTGAGGTTGCCCCAAGAACTAAGTTGTGTGCATGACGTGTTCCATGTGTCGAATCTCAAGAAATGTTTGGCAGAGTTGGATGTGCAAGTGCCGTTAGAAGAGATCAAGGTTGACGAAAAGTTGTACTTTGTTGAGGAGCATGTGGAAATTGTGGATAGGCAAGTCAAGAAGTTGAAGCGTAGTTGGATCCCCATTGTGAAAGTTCGTTGGGATTCCCGTCGAGGTGCCGAATTTACTTGAGAGCTAGAAGACCAATTCAAGGCCAAGTATCCGCATCTTTTCTCCTCCACCTCGTCCGCAGTCGCCAGTTGAACTCTGGGGACCAGAGTTTCTTTAGGGGGATCGACTGTGAGAATTCGTATTTTCATGTAAATAAATTTATTATAATTTATTCTTATTTTTACCGTTATTTCCCGTCTCGACTAGTTTCGTGATCCTATTTAAGTTTAAGCCTTATTTTGGATTTTCTTCCGTCTACGTGTCTATCGTAGTACGATATTCCATCATTTGCCCCTAAGTTTTATTTTTTTTTTCTATTTTTAGCATTTTACGTCTTTATTTCGCGTCATGTCGAAACCGAGCCAAACTAGCATTTTTATAATTTTGTTATCTAAACAAGTGTTTTAAGCCCAAGTGAGTAATAAACTTGTAATTTTTTTGCCAAGCCCATTCTTTTTCTTTCTTGTGGCGTCAAAATGAGCCCAAGACAAACACTCCACTATATTTTTTTAGTCTTGCCTAGTCCATCATGATTAGAATAAAACCCAACTCTCACTTCATAACAACAACAAAAAAGAAACACAGTTAAAAAAAACCTGTCTCCCTCTTCTCCTCTGTGTTGGTTCGACACCACCAAGGCCACCATCACCACCATCACAAAATTTAATCCAACACTCCCATATGTCTTAACTATGTAGCACAATATCCTTACTCCTTATTTTCAAGAATAATCACCATGCAATCATTTTTTAAGAATTGGGTTATGAAGGTTTTGAAGGTTTTAAAGGTTTTTACTAAAGATTAAGGGTACAAGGGTGTAATCTCAAGTGTAATTGAAGATATTGGTATAAAAAAATTAAGGGTTTATCTAATTAGGGGTGTTTGGTTCGGCATAAACATAGAACCCATAAGGTTTCATTGTTGATTTTCTTGCTAATCTTACTACATTGTAAGTATATTTTAACTTTTCTTGATCATATAATTTTTATGATTTCACGTGTTTTCAATTAATGTATAAGAATCCATAGATATGAGTATTGGAGGTGTTCTTGATATTTGGATGAATTGTGGTTATAGTATTGGATGGGGTTAGGTTTATAATGATATTGTGATATTGAGAAACTGTGAAAAATCGAAGTTTAAGGGGTTTAAAGCTACCCAATAAGTGCAGAAAATTAGAGTGTCGTATTCGGCCAAGTCACACTTTGTAAAACTGAAATTAGAACTTAAATTATGTCAGGGGACGTTAATAGCTTCGAGTCGATAGGTCGCACGTCCCGTAACTCTTAAAAATGAAGTTTTTATGGCCTCCGAAAGTTTAGAAATCAATAAAAATGAATTCTGCACTATATATTTTAATACTTGCTGATGCGATTTACGTGAGCCGTTTTGGGCCTTTCTCGACCTAATCTCCTTCACAAAAAAACTAAGAAGTTGTTTAGAATGACGTTTTACCTTTTCGCGAGGTTTCCTAAGTCTAAAAATTTGTAATGACGGGTCGAAAAGCTAGAGTGAAATCTGCGTTTTTCTATTTATTTAAATTGCATCAGACGTGATAAAAGGGCGTTTTCGTCCATTTTTGTCTAGTTTTGGGTCTCGGGTAAAACTAAAACGTTGTTCAAAATGCCGTTTTACTTCCCCGAGAGGCTTGCGATGTCTGAAAATGGGTAATTTTGGGTTAAAAACCGAGGGTCAACCTAGAAAAGGCTTTGACTTAATAAAAGTCAAGTTAAGTAAAAAAATTTATAAAGAGATCATAAGAAGTGGTAAGAGTATTATAAACCTAAGAATGTTTAGGCGAGAAATATTATACTCCATAGGTCGTGTTAGAACTTTTTGTCACCTCTAAAAATAGTAAGGTCAAAAATTAGTAACTTTCTAAAAGTGGAAACTTTTTCTAAATAGAAATTAAACGGAATGGTAAATAGTTCGTAAGCTTAGAGGAAAACACTTGAGATGTTATTATAAGAGTTTTAAGGCGCGTGTAGGGATTTTAAGCACATGGTTATGTATATGCAATATATATGTACATATTATTATTTTTATATGCAATTATGCATTACGTGGTAATATTTAAAGCTTCTAATAGCGCGCCACTTATATGTAGGTCGTGGTTGATTCGTTGGTGCTTATTCTCTTTATTTGATTTCTTGTTCGACTACTTCTACCTACGGTGAGTTCATAGCCCCCTTTTTACTACTTAATTATTTTACAAATTTCGGGGTGAGATTACATGCATGTTTTTATTAGACGCAAGTACTTTTCAAATGGTATGTTATTCCAGATTATTTCCTGATTATTATTGCCTAAGTTACGGCAATGCCAATTAAGTCCCCTTCATCATGAACCGTTAATTACTAGTGTTGTAAACGCAAATGTTGTGGATAAATCTATCGAGACTGATAATCCCCGCCTTGAATTTCTGGTCACAAGTTGATCATAGTGCATTTAACATGTTGAGAACTGTTAGGAATTATTGTAAACATACTTAAGTCTGGTAGTTATAGAGTTAAGTTTGGTAGACATAGTTAAGTCTGCCAGTACTAAGTTAAGTTTGGCAGTACTATAGTTAGTACTGGTCTTATCTAGTTAAGTCTGTTTATGTAACAGGATAGTTATCTTAGAGAGGATAGTTATCTTAGAGATATCTTAGGAAAGGATATGCATTATCATTTCACACGTTTGTAAAGCCCATTAGGGTTTCCTTGGTGTATAAAAGGAATCCTACAGCATAATGTTTTATATATAGAACCCTAATAGAAATCAATAGCAAATAGCAAAGTATTACATTGTGTTCTTCTTAGTACTTGTGTTAAGATTCCGCATTAGCACATAGTATTCATAGTTATTGTCTCTCATATAGTTGATTTGGATTTATTCAAGTTAGCTATTGTCTTACAAAAGGCTAAACAGATCCAAGACTTTGGACCTACAAGTGGTATCAGAGCCTCTAGAGGGACTCTGAGTAAGAAGAATCACAAGAACCACAAACAATCACTTTCAGATCTAGAAAAATGTCTCAACCTGCTAATGATGTTTTCTCTCAACATCTTAGTGATGATGAAGCATCATTCCATGAAGATGCATCAGACAATGGTACTGCATCCAATAAACCAAAACAACAACAACAACAACTCATTCCTACAACAACCACTATCTCAAATATCAAACTCCCAATTCTGAAGAAGGAGGAGTATGATATATGGGCCATGGAGATGGAGCATTACCTTGAATATATTGACAATGATGTTTGGAAGGTAATTCAGAATGGAAATTCTAAGAAGAGAATTTCAACTGGAAAAGATGGTGTTATTAGAGTACTTCCACCAGTATCTGCTGCAGAAATTCATGCGGTTGAAAAGGAAAGGAAGGCAAGAACCATCTTACTTATGGCCATTCCCAAGGAACATCTGAGAAGATTTCATGGAATGGACGATGCAAAAGAAATTTGGGAAGCCATAAGGACTAGGTTTGGTGGTAATGCAAATTCAAAGAAGATGCAGAAAGCTGTTTTAAAACAACAGTTTGAAGCATTTACTATATCAAGTTCAGAAGGGTTAGAAAAGGGATATGACAGATTCCAACAACTACTCTCACAGTTGGAAGCTCATGGTGCTGAAGTATCAACTGAGGATGCAAATCACAAGTTTCTCAGATCTTTGCCCCCAGCTTGGTCAAATCTGGCAATGACAATGAGAACCAAACCAGATGTTGACACTTTATCCATTGATGACTTGTATAATAACCTTAGGGTCTTTGAGCAGGAACTCACAAGTACCTCAAAATCATCTGCAAGTGCTCAAAATGTTGCTTTTGTTTCACACAGCAAGAGCAGCACTAACAAGGTTAAGTCTGGTCATACTGGTGCCTACAGTACTTACACTCCTTCTACTTCTTCAAACAATATTCCAGAAAGAGAAGTTCCTGCTGGTTTTGCTGATGAAGTTATTTATTCACTCTTTGTTAAACAATCAGAAGATTTGGACTTGCTTCATGAAGACCTAGAACAAATTGATGATATGGACATTGAAGAGATGGACATAAACTGGCAGATAGCAATGATTGCTATTCGAATGAAGAAGTTTTACAAGAAAACTGGAAGGAGAGTCCGGATTGATGGAAACAAACCTGTTGGTTTTGACAAAAAGAAGCTTGAATGTTTCAAATGTCACAACACTGGTCATTTTGCTAGGGAATGTACATCCAAGGGGACAAATGATGGAAAGAAGAGAGACTCATTTTATCAAGATTAAGGAGATGGAAAGAAAGAGCAAAATTAGAACTGTTTGCTAACTATGGATGATGGTGTTGTCAATTGGGGAGAACATACAGTAGAAGAAGTAGACACAAATCATGCACTCATGGCAATCAGCTCAAATAATGAGGTATCATTATGTTCTAAAACTTGCATTGATTCATATAATAAACTTAAAACCCTGTGTGATGAACAAACGAATCAGTTAGGTGAACAAGAAGCAAAAATTCTTGCCTATAATCAAGCTGTTAAGAAATTAGAAGCTCAAATTGTTACTTTTCAAAAGCAGCAATTATCTCTAAATGAACAGCTTACATTTTAGGCAAATGAATTATATGAAAAAGATGAAAATCTTAAAAAATATAGGAGAATATGAATGAAAGCTGTAAAAGAAAAGGAACAATTGCATAAAACAGTAGATTCATGGAAGGATTCTTCTAAAAACCTTTGGAAATTAGTTAATTCTGGTATGACTTCAAATAGTAAAGTTGGCTTAGGGTATGGAATCAAATCAAACAATGAGGTTTTAAGCTATGAGGAAGAAATGAATCATACTGTGTTTAATTGTACAGAAGAAGACTTTGTGGCAAAACCTTTGTACAATAGATTTTCAAAGACTGATAATTTGAAAGGAGTTCCACATCCTTTAACTAGGGACTATACTCCTAAACCACAACTGGAAATTGATAAATCTTTGTATGTTTATGTAAAAGGGGACCTCAAAAGCATAAAACCAGTGTCTCAGTTGACAAATTCAATGAGGATTCTACCTGTCAATCAAATGACAGTGAAGGATCTTTTGGAAATCCCTCTGAGCACTCTTCTGAGTTTGAATCAGAAAGTATAAGTGTACCAAAAGAGATGTCTGCGTCTAAGTCTGTTACAACTAATGAAAAAGTCGTGTCTGAACCAAAACCAAAAGATGTTGAACCTAGTTGTGTAACACACGTAAAAACTCCTAGGCAACCAATGAAAAATCAAGAGACACCTAAAGTTAATAGAAAGAATTGGAATAAAATGATGGAAAGAGAACTAGGGGAAGGTTACTTTTTCATCAAGAAAAAGTGTTTTGTTTGTGGCAGCCTAAGTCATTTAATCAGAGATTGTGACTTTTATGAAAAGAAAATGGCAAGAGAGGCTGAGCTTAAGAAACAAAGGGTTTTTAATACTGGTAATGGGGTGGCAAAACCAGTATGGAACAATGCAAACAGGGTAAATCATGCTAATTACTTTGTACCTAGACCAGTACAACTCAATGCTGTTAGGCCAAACAGTAATTCTGTTAGGCCTAATGTTAATACTGGTAGGGCAAATGTTAATACTGGTAGGGCAAATGTTAATTCTGTTAGGCAAAATGTTAATTCTGTCAGGTCTAATGTTAATACTGTTAGACCTAAACAACCAGTACCTACCAGTAACTCAAACAGTTTTAGTTCTGTAAGACCCCAGGTGAATAAATTTAATCAAAGAAGTAATTTTTCAAAATCACATTCACCTGTGAGAAGACCCATTGTTAGAAAAACAACAAAAATGCCTTATTCTCATACTGTAAAGGGAAATTGGGGCACTGCTGTTAAGACCTCAGCAGGTTATAATTGGAGGAACACTAGACCAAACTCCAATTGTAATAGTGGATCCAATTTTGTTCGAACTGTAAATGCTAAAGATCCACAAGGTAGACCCAAGCCTGAAAAGGCCTAGGTCCCTAAGAGAAACTAGTTTCTCTTTTTCATGTGCAGGATCATCCACTCAAGAACATGGAGGACAGAGGTATATTGTATTTGACCAAAAAGATTTTTAGGAACATGAAAAGGGGTTTTAGAGGGGTACCAAGACCTTTGTTGCCTGCGATGTTGCCAGTTGTTGATGTGGATCAGGGTGCAGGACAAGCAGATCAAGCTGTGACTCAACCATCATCTTCTGAACCATTACCATCTTCATCTCCACCACCTGTGCTATCTGCAACCACTGAGTCTGAACCTACACCTGTCGCTGAATCAACATCTCACCCTAACTCACTTTCACCTGAACCTGACAATGAACCCATTGAGCACACCTTTGAGCAACCATCATCTGAACACCAACCACTTTTACCTAGACAGGAAACTGAAATTCCATAATCTCAGGATCCTACTCACCCTCATGTGGCAGAAGAAAGACCTATGACAGTGGATGACCTGCTTCCATTGGTTCCCAAGTTGATAACAAAGGTTGATAGTTTGGAGAAA
>BQNB010181025.1:0-12626 GCA_026074375.1 Tanacetum coccineum
AGACAACCCGAAATATTATTTAATTTTATCGAGCCTGTCTTCCCAGACATCAATACGGCGTATCCGCTCCTTACCATACGACGTATTGATTGTCTAGACGTTATTAGTCTTTACTTTTTTATGTACTTTAAAAGCATTATTGTCAGTTCTGGCAATACGGAGTATTCATTCACATGATACTGTGTATTCACCAGACTGACACGTATTTAGTTTGTTTAGTTTAGTTTAAATTAACCGTAGATACCAAGATAGGAATGCATGTTTTTCCTATTTTACACAAGACCTCGTAAAAGAAATATCGACCATTATTTGTGGAGAATTTACAAATCTGTAGATCTTAAAGTGTTGGAGTCTTGAAACTTCAAGACGGCTGTTCAACACACAATCTTGCTCAACAAACCTACATGGGGAATCTACCGAGCAAATATCAGGGGAGTTTTTCATTCTAATTCTTTTAATTTCTCGTATTTTTAATGTTTTAACTATACAATGAGGAAGTTGTATAATTCAAGAGGGGGGATGGGAATTAGAATGATACTTGTCTTATTTTTCACACTAAAATGCTTAAATTATGCTCAAATTAAAAAAATTCAAGCATACTTGATATCGTATAAAATACGTACTGGCCGTATGTATATAATATTAAGTATCCCGTTAGAAATAAGAATCACTTTAGAAAAAGTAATAATTAAATCTTTCGGAGTCGTATCCCAACGAGAATTGAATTGAAATTTACGTTAATGCTTGTAGTTTGATGCTTGATTATCTTTTGGTTTTGAATTATACTAATTCTATAATATTAAACTAAATTATAACTAAATAATAAAAAGCAAGATAATTAGATCAAAGATATGAAATAAAAGAATATGCTTGTCAAGTGAGGTGAAAAGATCATTAAATTTGAAATAAAGAGATAATAAAGAATTAGTACCCGTTTAAAAACCGTTTTCTCATAATGTTGGCTTATATTGAAAACAAGCCTTTATTTTGGTACAAATTACTTTAAATGATGACGAATTAACACCAGTAAAAATATTATTTTCTCAGACGTTGGTCTATTTTGAAAACCATATCTTATAAAAGTATTAATTACTAGATTTGATGTTTGATTATTTCTCCGGCTTTTGCCCTTCGAAATATTCAAATAATAAATTTAAATAATCCGAAAATTATTAATCAACAATTTACTTTTTAATCCACACTTAACTCACTAGTCGCTACTCACTTAACAAGCATATAGAAATCTACTCGCTAAACATTGCAATTAAACTGTTAATAATAAGCATAATCATATTTTTATCTAAACTAAATATTGCAATAAACATAAAGAAATAAAATAGATAAAGAAAAGAGGTTAGAGCAAAGGGTGTAGTGGCAAGGGGCCTTCGCCACGGCTGAGGTGGCACTTCGCCGTGCCTCGCCGGGGTTCGCCGCCACACCGCCCCCCCTCTTCGCCGACCATTTCGCCACAAAACGAATCACAATTGCCGTTTGAAAATGGGACCCACTCCCAAAATCTATCCGTTGCATAACGGTTTAAAAAAAATTATTAAAATTAATTTTTTTTATCTATATATATCCCATATTTTTTCATTTTAAACACACACAAATACATTCAATCTACATTTTATAAAAATGAGTGACTCAAGCTTTTCCGATTCGTCCGATCTCGACGACATAGCTGAGTACGAAATGATAATGTAGATTAACAACGAAGATCAAGATGAAGTTGAAGCTGTTCGAATGCGTAGATACATCAATCGTGAACGTGATGTCGCTGAAGAACGTTTAATGGCGGATTATTTTGGTCCACACCCAAAATATCCGGCGGAGTATTTTAGAAGACGATATCGCATGAACCGAGAACTATTTTTGGAAATCGTTCAAGGTATTGAAAATTACATTCAAACTGTTAATCCTCTACCCAAGCATTTTCAGTTTTTTACTATTCGATATGATTGCACGGGTTTAAAAAGTTTTAGTGTCATTATGAAATGCACATCCGCCATACGCGGATTGGCGTACGGCACAACACCGGATGCATTAGATGAGTACTTGCAAATGGGGGAACATTGCGCACGCGATTGTCTAAATTATTTTTGTATGTGCGTTATGGATTTGTATCAGCCCGAGTTTTTAAGAAAACCTACGTTAGCTGATATTCAAAACTTATACGCCGCACATAATAGGATTCATGGGTTCCCAGGAATGCTTGGTAGTATTGATTGTATGCATTGGGAATGGGTTAATTGTCCGAAATCATGGCACGGCCAATATGGGAGAGGTGATAAAAAATACCCAACCATCATACTAGAAGCTGTTGCATCATACGATTTGTGGATTTGGCATGCATTTTTCGGGGTTGCAGGTGCCAATAATGATATAACTGTTCTGCATCATTCCCCATTGTTCGACGACCTTTTGGCTGACAACGAACCAGTGGCACCATATGTTGTAAACGGGCAACCATTTGATAAAGGGTACTACCTTGCAGATGGTATTTACCCTCAATGGTCAACGTTTGTCAAATCATTCACTGTTGCACGCGATGAAAAAAACGCTCTGTTTAAACGGCGTCAGGAAAGTGCCCGGAAAGATGTTGAAAGGGCATTTGGTGTCCTACAAGGACGATGGCGTATTATTGCTCAACCGGCGCGTGCTTGGACTGTGAACAAGCTACGAAGAATCATGTACACGTGCATCATATTGCATAACATGATTTTGAAAAATCAAAGGTATGCGATATCCGAAGCGGGTGAAATTTACATCTGTCCACAGCAAAATATATTAAGGACATGGGTCGAGCGATGTGCAATCCGTCAGAGGAAAGCAAAAGAACTTCGAGATAAACAAACACATTCAAGGCTTCAACGGAGTCTCATTGAGCATGTCTGGGCACTACATCAACCATGAATTTCTATTTCCGTATTGTATTTTCTATTTCCGTATTGTATTTTCTATTTCCGTATTTGTAATTTTATTTTAATGAAATGAATTTTAATTTGTGTGGAAAATGGAAAAGAAAATAAAATTGTGAGTGGGTGGGGCCCAAATGAAGAGGAGAGAGAAATGTCATGAGTGAAGAGGTGTTTTTGTGTGTTGTGTTGAAATGAGGTGGCGCTGAGGTGGCAGCAATGAGGCCCAAATGAAGAGGCTTTGCCTCTTCACTATACCCTTTGCTCTTACTACATGAGTAGTTTGAATGTACTCAGTTAATTTAGGCTGCTAATTCAGTTATTTAGCCATCTTCAGTTTGTTACATGATATCCTGATATCCTCAACAGGTGACTCTGTACTCATTCAGCAATAAATAGATTTAGATGTGCAATTAATTCAATTCATTAGCATATTCTTTTGTTCTTGAGTTTGTTTGATCAACTGCTTCAAGTTTTAAACAACAGTTAGGCAACTGCTTGGAAAGTTAGCATTTTCAGTTCTAAAACACCAACTTTTATTAGCTAGTTTCCTTGCTGACACTTAACCCTGACGTTATAGTAGTGTTTCTTATACACAAAAAGAAAGAGCGCTCACAAAAAAAGCAGGACTTTCCTCATATCTTGAAAAAACTTACTGAAGTAACATCTCAAAGTAAACATATTTATCTATCAATATACACATCATTAGACCAACTGCTACACAGAAAAAGCATTTTCAATGACAACCGAACATCTAGAGCTCCTTAATCCACCTCTTCAATCTTTCAAGACCAAGCAGCCTTTCGTACTGACATCAATATTCCACATTCTTATTTTCACTTATCACCCCTCAAGTATGTTTTATCAAGCTTGTGGCCTTATTTTACTCAACCAACAATGCCATTTCAACAACATACAGTTTTATACTTTTACAGCTGATCATAGTTTTATTATTGATGGGTTTTTACCCCTGAGTTGGATTATACATGCTTGTTAACTTTAGATTTCTTTAGTCCTTTTTCTAAACTATTACAAATGTATATGACGGTAACGTAAGACATTTTTGGTATGTTACTCTTCAATTTGTTAGTGGCGGTGATTACTCTGTGCAAGTGGGTTAGCCGCACAGGGTCACTGTTTGTGAGGGGCCTCCGATTTACTATATGTCCATTCCTATTTATACATGTCTAAGTAAATTCTTTTTTGAAATTTTGGTGCTTCTTCTAAATACTAGGGATGAGCAGAAACCGCACCACAAACCGCTAAACCGCAAAAACCGCACCACCGCAAAAACCGTGATTCGGTTTTAAGAAAAAAGAAAAATCGCATTTTGCGGTGCGGTTGCGGTTTTACCCGTAAAACCGCACCACAAAAACCGCACCGCACCGTATATTTATTTTTTAAAACCGAAAACGGCACATTGATTATTTAATGTGGGTTATAAGGCTTCTACCACATATTATCATTAATATTCTTATAAGTTATAAGTGATGTGTGTATTTACATTAAATATATGCGTTGTTATAACCGAAAAAACCGACATTGTAAACAAAAAACCGCAAAAACCGCAAAAACCGCACGTGATGGTGCGGTTAAAAACCGCAAACCTGCAAAAAAGGGAAAAAAAACCGCAAAACCGAAACCAGCAACCGTGTGCGTTCGGTTTCTATTTTTGAAGAAACCGCAAGTGCGGTTGCGGTTCGACTTTAGTCAAACCAAACCGCACCATGCTCACCCCTACTAAATACTACAATATCAAAATTGAGATCTAATAAAGGCCACATACAAAAGCAAGGTTGCAAAAATCGCTAGGCGCTCCCGGAGCGGTCGGGTAGCGCCTAGCGATTAATCGGTTATGCGGGGATTAATCAGGGATTAATCGGATTGAATTTTTTATAATACATCAATTAATAATTTTTAGATATAAATAAGTATAAGAAAGCATGTATTTCAAAGTTTCAAAACTTCAAATAATCCAGTGTTCCGATTTTTTCATTATTTTATTCTATTTTTTTCCTGACATTTTGACTTGATTAACCTATTTTAACCCAATTGTTTTAGGCCGATTAGTAAAAATTAAGGCGTTTAATGACCGATTCCTCCTAGGCGGCCGGCCGATTTTTGCAACACTGTACAAAAGTAAAAAACAACTATCACCACCATAAAAAAGTTAAAAACAAAGCAAAAACATGCACACAAAAATAAACTTCCGAACAAAATTTTAAAAGGGGAAAGAAATTGATGTTTCATGTTCCATGATAGTTTTACTTTTCGTGATTTACGGGGCCTCGTTTTTAGTTTCGTATCAGGCCACTCAAATCAATAGTACGGCCCTGCAATTTGTATAGTTTCAAACCCGTAGTATATACCTTTAAATGTTAAGCTAAATTTTAAATATATACTATAAGCAGTTTTTGAAGTTTCTATACTTTCTACATATTTTTTACTTCACTGTTGCTATAAAATGAAACAAGCAAAAAGATGAAGTCCAAGGAGCTAAATGTATAGATATGAATACTTGTAAGGTAATGTAGAAGTTAAAATAAATTAGGGGTTTGACTGCAAATATCCAAACCAATATCTCATTCACTGGTATCATAATCTTTTTAAAAAGTTAGTTAATCTTCCCATTTTGTTGCATCTATCGTCATATCCCCACAAGACTTAAAAAAATGTCTTCCTTTTCTTTGTCCTTCTTCTTTTTGGCTTCATGTTCTTAAGGCTTTCATGTTGCTTAATGGTGATGAAATGACAAACATGGAAGATGGTGAGCTTTTAGGTCTGTTTGAAGTTATGGGTTCACTCTTAGATGACTCTACATGGGCTCAAATGCACCCACAACCATGCACCAACACCCCATGGCCTGGTATTCAGTGTGAGCTCATGGCTCAAGAAGATGGTGATAATGTTCAGCAAGATTATAACCCTACAATCTTTCATGTAACAAAGATACATGTTGGGAGTGATATTCTCACACCACCTTGTAAACCAACTGCCTCTTTGTCTTCAATTGGTTTGATGAAGCTTACATACCTTAAAACACTATCTATCTTTGATTGCTTTACTAGCACACCATATTCACTATCTTCATCTTTGTTTGAAAACAAGTCTTTGTCATCTTTGGAACATTTGTCACTTGTGTCAAACCCTGGTCTTCATGGAGGTATCCCTTCAAGTTTAGGGTATGTCAAGAGCTTAAGGGTCCTTTCACTTTCACAAAACAAGTTAAGTGGTGAAATCATACAAGGGATTTGTGGGCTAGTGAATTTACAACAGCTTGACCTAAGCTACAACCATCTCACTGGCTCAATCCCTCACGAAATTGGAAACTTGAAAAGCTTGACCATCTTAGACTTAAGCTACAACAAGATTGAAGGTCAACTGCCTGTATCTTTTGGTCAACTTCAGTCTCTTCAAAAGATTGATCTAGGGTCCAATGACCTTATAGGTAGGGTACCTCCAGAACTAGGCAATTTGAGTAGGTTGGTGTTATTTGATTTGAGTCATAACTTTTTAAGTGGACCATTGCCTGAATCTTTATCTGGTTTGAAGCAGCTAGAATACTTGGTTTTTCAAGACAACCCTATAAAGACAGGGTTGCCCATGTTTATTGGGTCATTGGATAGGCTTAAAGTATTGAGCTTTTCAAAATGTGGGCTGATGGGACCAATCCTCATTTCTTTGTCAAAATTAAAAAATCTGACTACTTTGTCTCTTGACAATAATAGCCTCAATGGGACTGTCCCTTCAAGTATAGTGTCACTTCCAAATCTTGAACAATTAAATTTGAGTCAAAATCAACTAAGTGGTGACTTATTAGTGTCACAAGAGTTCATAAGAAGTAATGGAATGAGGCTTGATATTAGAGGCAACAATGGGCTTTGCTTAAAGAATGATACTTCAAGTGAGGTTAAAAGCCCTTCTTGTATATCTTCAAGGAGTAGGACTAGTGGGAACAACAATTCATGGGGTGAAGAAGAACATCAAGATGAATGTGCAAGCATAAACTCAACTCTGCATCAAAGTAATTGGTGTTCAAGGAACCATTATGGATATGGTATTGGATTGAACCAAATGCTTGTCTTGTTTGGATTTTTGTTATTAGTTTTCTAGCTAGTTGAGTTTTTTATTCTAACTTTGTCATGTAATTAATATAAGTTATCATTCTTTGTTGGACGAATTAGATAATACACATGTTAATTATTTTCATAATTTCATTCATATATCTAGAAATTTTTAATAGTGTTCAAACATAGAAGAGTCAGGCAGCAATTGTTTGATTGATACATAACATGACAGAATGGGTGGTAAATTGACCAGACAATGCCCAAAGTGATCTTTTCTAAAATAACTAAAATTACTGTAAAAATATTAAGCATGGGTAGTTCATTTAGCATTTTCATGTGACATATGCTTTTTAACCTTTACAAACCTTATGATTAATATGTTCATCACAAAAAGCTTTAATTTGTTCAGTCTGATGGAGACTATTTTTGTTGTTGTTGCTAAAGACAATAATATAAGGCTGCTCACTATGAAGGTCGACCGACTCGGTAGACCGACGGTCGCAGTCGGTCGCCACCATAGCAAGTAAGTCGGTCACCGGCCATTTTTTGGTGAATAGATCGTTCACTCGACCGTTGTCGAGGCAAGGAAAAAGCCAAAAAAGCAACGTCCATTTTTTGATTTTAATTAAAATAAAACTTTTAAAATTTTATAATTAAAAAACTTTAACGTTATAAATACCCAACTTATTACACCATTCTATACACATAATGGCTTCCTCTTCAAACCGCCGTGGAAAGGCCAAGACGACACAACCATGGACAACAACAGAAGAAATAACGTTGTGTACAGCTTGGTGCAACGCGATGGAAACGTACGAGACAGGAGACATCACGAAAAAAGGGTTTTGGTCGGATGTTTTTGCTAACTTTGAGAAAGACATGGGAGGAACTATTCGAGGATACGATGCCATCGTCGTCAAATGGAAAAATTCGATTCGTCCCAAAGTTGCTGCGTTTAGTGTCGTTTACGATAGTGTCCAACGGATGGACGAGAACGGGTCTTCTGACCTCGTTTTGTTTCAAAATGCGTTAGCCGAATTTCAAACTGGGTACGGACATCCCTTCACAATGGAGGCGTGTTGAAGAATTTTGAAAAATCATGCTAGAAATTGAAATGCCAACATACCAACGACGTTTTAATGTAATGTTTTAATAATCTAGGAACTATTATGTTGTTTTATTGTTATTTTAATTTATTAATGAAATTTAAATTTGTTGTTAAAAAAATTGAAAATGAAAAAAAAATGAAAGTCGCCTGTAGTTCGTCGGAGAGAGAAAGCTGACGTGGCAGGATAAAATGCAGGTCGCGACCCATGACCATTGTGGGCAGCCTAACATGAATCAATTTTCAACAATACATGGAGTTTGAAACAACATGGCCCGATTCAACCACAAATTGACACAACCAATTCTATGAAAAGTGAAAACTATGACATAACATGCATGAACCAGAATGGGTACTGTCATACGATTACTTTCGGGCCATACAAAGATAAATTCGTTATTTTTCAAAACGCAAGAAACCTTTTACAAGACGTTTTCCGTAACAAATTCATGCTCCGCTTTTGGGAACCAACATGCCCATATTCTCAGATTTACGATTTGGTACAACTGTTTGAAACACAAGGGCACAACTCTCTAACCACAACCTAGTTAGAGAGGAACCATGACAGAGTTATTAATTATTTCTGGATTCTAGACAGGTTCAAATGGGTTAAAGAAAAGAGAGAAAATTACCTTAGATGTTGTATTCAAAGAGTATTTGCACACAATGGCCGTATTTTGACGTATTTCCAAAACAAGGCAACCCGGTCGCACAAATAGGTCGTGCAACTCATGCCACCACAATACAACCAACCATCTTTAAACAGACTTTGTCTATAACATGGCTTGGATATGTATTTGCTCTAAGATATAATTTTCTAAAAAAAGAAACAGGTAAAATAGCATCATTGTTTACATACTGCAATAAAAAAATGGAACCAAAAAGTAAAAACTCAATAATAGTAGCACTAAAGTGACATCCAAAAAAATGGATCTCACAATCCGTGGAAGCCCTTTGAAACTTGGCGAATTGGTTACACAATAGCTTTTTGTCCTTTCGGCACATTTTTGAGCCTGTGATAGTTAGTGTCTTCAAGCCCTTTGCGTTCTCCAACATGTATTTTAAAAACCGCATATCATATTTCCTCACCGTGACTTTTGTAAATCTAATGGTTTTAAGGTTAGTTAACTTACAACTAGGAACACTCTCAATCCGGCAAGATCCTTTAAGCTATGTTTTCAGCGCAAACAAAAATAAGATAAAAACCAATATTATATATGCATATATACCAGGAAGTTAAGAATTATAGAATAATACATGTTAAAGCTTTAAGAATAAATCAAGTACCGTTTCGATATTTAAATGTTCCAGCTCAGGAGAACGTTCAAGAATTTGAGAGATCGGTGTCTTTTCAGGAAAATTCTTCAAATCCAAGCGCTTCAAATTTGGAAAGGTAGGCAGCGATGAACTTGATAGGACCTTCAATTATTTGAACATGACCATGAAAGTAATTTAACTCCACTTATTCCTTTTAGAAGCTTAACCCACAAGTTAGTAGATGTTACATTAGTAAATGAGAATGATGCCTTAACCAACGATGACAAATCTACCATCACAAATTGTGAGCACAAATACCCGCCAATAGAAAGATATTCAAGATTAGGCATATGTAAATCAACTGTGTGATTAATTAAATCATTTGGTGGCAATGTTAGTTTCAAGATCTTTAGAGTAGGAATGTCGAGAATTATGTCTTCATTTCTATCAGAGATAAGCTTTCAAGTACTTGGCAACCACGGATGAGTTTAAATGTATTAGGAGATGGATAGTTGGTAGCTAAGTCAAGGGTTTTTAGACATGGAAGATTTACGGAAGACATGGTTCCATAGACCATCCCTATAATAAATATTACAATCTAATCTTAACATTGTAATTAACGAACAAACTTGAAGGCAAATCTAAATAGCCAGCTGATACGTCAACATCACGAACGTTTAACCTAACTGCTTCATCAATCCACGTTGAAACACTTTTAATATAAATTTCAGAAAAGTGTGACCGAAATAAATTAACTTTTGGTGTTTTGCAATGCACAAATACTCCTTTTACAAATCTCGACCACCCATCTTTACTATATATATTGTACATATAGTCAAAGTCAAAGTTATGGATCAATGTCCAACTGTATCTCCATCTTTTAGATAAAATACATGTTTGCACTGCGGATTTTGTAGGCATTAGAGAAAGTATGTTCGAAAGAAGCTCTTCCGGAAAGTTACTAAGCCGATCTTCATTCTGAATTGCAGAACTCATTTACTTCACCTCCTAATGATTAAACACACATTGCACAATGATATCAACAACATCTACCTAAAAACAATAATACTTACAAATATGCATTTTACAGTAACCTAACAATCTAAAAAATTAGTTATTAAATATGCAAATACTTATAGTCGCTTTAGGGTATGTTTGGCGACATGTAGCAGTAGTAGAGCAGTAAGCAAGGAGCAGTGAGCAAGAGCAGAAGCAGTAAGCAGTAGCTAGTAGCTAGTAGCCGTTTGTTTAAAAAAGATGTTTGGTAACGTAGCTGCTGCAACCTGTAATTAAAAAGTGTAAAATTACGAAAAAAGACTTCACCTAGATTAAAAAAAATGAAAATTTATATGAGAGGGCAATTAAAATGTAATTTATTGACAAACCCTTGGAAATCCGAAATGCTTCTTCAAGAAGCATTTGAGATTGGAGCGGTTAAACAATATTCAAACGCTTGTTGAGGTGTTGCCAAACAAGCTTTTCATCTAAAATGCTTACCGCTTGTCGCTCCTAAACGCTTGTTGCCAAACACAGCCTTAACCAAAGAGCTTTGGCTCAGTTGATACCCACCTCCGAAAAACCCATAGGTCTGTTGGGAATAAGGTAGTACGATAGCACGAAGACAACGATATAAGTAGCCTATTGGGGGCACACACGTTAATACACGGAGAATATATTTAATACTTCACGATATTAAACCGAAGGACTAAATATGACAAAACACGAACCGTATGGAGCCTAGAAGCATAGCCGGCCATATGAGGGGTTAATGAAGTGTTTGTGTCTACTTGGATTACAAGGAAAAGTATTATGATAAGGATATGACTAGTTTTCCTAAACTTATCACAATTAGGGGTACATTAGTATAAATATACTTCACCCTATGTCACATACATACGACAGAAAAAAAATCCCAAAATCCTATAATCTATATTCGGTTTTCTTTTGTTCTTTTTCCTGCCGATCGTAATAACAAAACCCTTTCAAAGGGTGATTTGTTTTTTAAGTCTACATCAAGTATTAATAAACCTTTTAAGGTTTAGTTAATATTTTTTGTACTCTACTGCTAGACAAACAAATAGTTGCACACGTGGTGTTTGTTGATTTTGGTTCTGAGTAAAAGCCCCAACTTTGGTTTCGGGTTATTTAATTCAGTTCGTGATTTTCGGTTACAAGTCAAGAGGTTGTTTGGTAATCGGGTTATTATACAAGGGTTGTTCGTTCGTGAAGTTAAGCCTAGCAAGCTTAATATATTCGGTTGACGTGATTGTGTGAGCAACCGTAGAGGCGATTATCTTAGTCGCTTGTTTCGTTTTCTTGATCAAATTATCAAAAGGTACGCGTTTCTATTTACCTTTTATTTTGTGTTAACCATATGCTATTACTAGGTCCTATCCGCTGCGTACTCGTGGCTAAACTAGTTACCTAGGTATTTAAATCCCAACAGTGGCATCACGAGCCACCTCGTTTTAGCTTTATGTGTTACACGTTTTGTTTTAATTATACGCCTAGTTTACATGCCTATAATTAAAACATAGTCTATGATCTGCTGCGTTTGATATTTTATTTATGTTTTACTAGAAAAATATGACAACAATATTTAGATTCTTGCCATAAGATAAATAAAATAAGTAGATATTGATCCTGAAAACTATTAAAGGTTAATATAGGTTAAAAGGAAAATTAAGATTGTTAATTTAGCTTGAATGATCCCTTTTAATTAATTGCCTATTCCGGCTATAAGACCCACTCAATCACAATATGTGGTGAATGGGGCGATCTAGGCACTTTAGCAGAAAACCTAGTGAGGGTCTTATGGTTCTCCATTTGGGGAAGACTCGCGAGAGAACTCGGATTTTACATGTTTACTTGTATGCTTAATGTCATCTTTTGATTATGAATCTTAGTATGCATGATTATTTAATGTCTAAATTGTTTACACGCCTAATTAGATATGCCATATGACTAAAAGATGATGTTAATGTAGTCTATTAATTTTACACGCAAAATGCATGCTCATAGTGACCAACCATTTGTTTCGTGGAAAACTGTTTTTGTGAAAATTAATAAGACTAAACTATTGAAACTTGTTTTTCATGAATTAAAAACTGGACGCTATGGACTCATGGGAAGTACGGCTCATCCACTAGAACAGACTATAAGAGAAGTTTAAGGCGGGTTGTTTTACGTAATTCCCTAAAGAAATAAGGTTTTTAATACGCTTCGCGCTGACCTATTTCTCCGCTTCTTTGCGAGTTCGATTGGAGTTACCGTGAACCATGG
>BQNB010181026.1:0-12626 GCA_026074375.1 Tanacetum coccineum
CCGCCAAAAGACTGCGCAGATATTTCCAAGCGCACCCAATAGTGGTAATCACAGATCAACCCATCAAACAGGTTATCTCTAATGTACAACGATAACATATTAACTCATCCGTTGAACATCTAATGTATAACCATAACATCTCGACTGATCCGTTAAATATCTAATATACAACCATAGCATTTGATTCATCCGTTGAACATCTAATGTAAAACAATAGCATATCGACTCATCCGTTGAACATGTAATGTACAATGATAACATATCGACTCATTAGTTGAACATCTAATGTATAACCATAGCATTTCGAATCATCCGGTAAACATCTAATGTACAAAGATAGCATATCGACTCATCCGTTGAACGTCTAATGTACAACGATAGCTTATCGATCATCTAGTAAACATCTAATGTATAACCATAGAATCTTAACTCATCCGTTAAACATATAATGTACAAAGATAACATATAGACTCATCCGTTGAACATCTAATGTATAACCATAGCATCTCGACTCATCCGTTAAACTTCTAATGTACAACCATAGCATCTCGACTATTCTGTTAAACATCTAATATACAACAATAACATATCAACTCCTCTGTTAAACATCAAATGTATAACCATAGCATCTTGACTCATCCGTTAAACATCTAATGTACAACCATAGCATCTCGACTCATCTGTTGAACATCTAATGTACAACGATAACATATTGACTCATCCGTTGAACGTCTAATGTACAACGATAGCATATCGACTCATTCATTGAACATCTAATGTACAACGATAACATATAGACTCATTAGTTAAACATATAATGTATAACCATAGCATCTTGACTCATTCGGTAAACATCTAATGTACAACGATAGCTTATCGACTCATCCGTTGAACGTCTAATGTATAACGATAGCATATCAACTCATCTGGTAAACATCTAATGTATAACCATAGCATCTCGACTTATCCGTTGAACATCTAATGTACAATGATAACATATCGACTTATCCGTTGAACATCTAATGTATAACCATAGCATCTCGGATCATCCGTTAAACATCTAATGTACAACTATAGCATCTTGACTCATCCGTTGAACATCTAATGTATAACGATAACATATTGACTCATCCGAGGAACGTTTAATGTACAACGATAGCATATCGACTCATCCATTGAACATTTAATGTACAACGATAAAATATCGACTCATTAGTTGAACATCTAATGTATAACCATAGCATCTCGACTCATCTATTAAACATCTAATGTACAACGATAGCATATTGACTCATCCGTTGAACATCTAATGTATAACCATAGCATCTCGACACATCCGTTAAACATCTAATGTACAACCATAGCATCTCGACTTATCCGTTGAACATCTAATGTACAACGATAAAATATCGACTCATCCGTTGAATGTCTAATGTACAACGATAGCATATCGACTCATCCGTTGAACATCTAATGTACAACGATAACATATCGACTCATTAGTTGAACATCTAATGTATAACCATAGCATCTCGACTATTCCGGTAAACATCTAATGTACAAAGATAGCATATCGACTCATCCGTTAAACGTCTAATGTACAACGATAGCATATCGACTCATCTGGTAAACATCTTATGTATAACCAAAGCATCTTGACTCATCCGTTGAACATCAAATGTACAACGATAACATATTGACTCATCCGTTGAACATCTAATCTATAACCATAGCATCTCGACTGATCATTTAAACATCTAATGTACAACCATAGCATCTTGACTTATCCGTTGAACATCTAAGGTACAACAATAACATATCGACTCATTCGTTGAACATCTAATGTATGACCATAGCATCTCGACTCATCCGTTGAACATCTAATGTACAACGATAACATATCGACTCATCCGTTGAACATCTAATGTATAACCAAAGCATCTCGACTCATCCGTTGAACATCTAATGTACAACGATAGCATATCGACTCATCTGGTAAACATCTAATGTATAACCATATATCTCGACTCATCCGGTAAACATCTGATGTACAACGATAGCATATTGACTCATCCGTTGAACATCTAATGTACAATGATAACATATTGACTCATCCGTTGCACATCTAATGTATAACCATAACATCTCGACTCATCCGTTAAACATCTAATATAAAACCATAGCATCTGATTCATCGGTTGAACATCTATTGTACAACGATAACATATCGACTCATCTGTTCAACGTCTAATGTAAAACGATAGCATATCGACTCATCCGTTGAACTTGTAATGTACAACGATAACATATCGACTCATTTGTTGAATATCTAATGTATAACCATAGCATCTCGACTCATTCGGTAAACATCTAATGTTCAAAGATAGCATAACGACTCATCCGTTGAACGTCTAATGTACAACGATATCATATCGATCATCTAGTAAACATCTAATGTATAACCATAGAATCTTAACTCATCCGTTGAACATCTAATGTACAACGATAACATATCGACTCATCCGTTGAACATCTAACGTATAACCGTAGCATCTCGACTCATCCGTTAAACATCTAATGTACAACCATAGCATCTCGACTCATCCGTTAAACATCTAATGTACAATGATAACATATCGACTCATCCGTTAAACATCTAATGTATAACCATAGCATCTTGACTCATCCGTTAAACATCTAATGTACAACCATAGCATCTCGACTCATCTGTTAAACCTCTAATGTACAATGATAAAATATTGACTCATCCGTTGAACGTCTAATGTACAACAATAGCATATCGACTCTTTCATTGAACATCTAATGTACAACGATAACATATCGACTCATTAGTTGAACATATAATGTATAACCATAGCATCTCGACTCATTCGGTAAACATCTAATGTACAACGATAGCTTATCGACTCATCCGTTGAACGTCTAATGTATAACGATAGCATATCAACTCATTAGGTAAACATCTAATGTATAACCATAGCATCTCAACTTATCCGTTAAACATCTAATGTACAATGATAACATATCGACTTATCCGTTGAACATCTAATGTATAACCATAGCATCTCGAATCATCCGTTAAACATCTAATGTACAACCGTAGCATTTTGACTCATCCGTTGAACATCTAATGTACAACGATAACATATTGACTCATCCGAGGAACGTCTAATGTACAACGATAGCATATCGACTCATCCATTGAACATCTAATGTACAACGATAACATATCGACTCATTAATTGAACATCTAATATATAACCATAGCATCTCGACTCATCCGTTAAACATCTAATGTACAACGATAGCATATCGACTCATCCGTTAAACGTCTAATGTACAACGATAGCATATCGACTCTTCTGGTAAACATCTAATGTATAACCATAGCATCTTAACTCATCCGTTAAACATCTAATATACAACGATAATATATCGACTCATCCGTTAAACATATAATGTACAACCATTGCATCTCGACTCATCCGTTGAACATCTAATGTACAACGATAACATATCAACTCATTCGTTGAACGTCTAATGTACAACGATAGCATATCGACTCATCCGTTGAATATCTAATGCACAAAGATAACATATCGACTCATTAGTTGAACATCTAATGTATAACCATAGCATCTAGACTCTTCTGGTAAACATCTAATGTACAATGATAGCATATCGACTCATCCGTTGAACATCTAATATACAACGATAATATATCGACTCATCTGGTAAACATCTAATGTATAACAATACAATCTCGACTCATCCGTTAAACATCTAATGTATAACAATAACATATTGAATCATCCATTGAACATCTAATGTATAACCATAACATCTTGACTTATCCGTTAAACATCTAATGTACAACCATAGCATCTCGACTCATCCGTTGAACATCTAATGTACAACGATAACATATCGACTCATCCGTTGAACGTCTAATGTACAACGATTACATATCGACTCATCCGTTGAACATCTAATGTACAACGATAACATATCGACTCATTAGTTGAACATCTAATGTATAACCATAGCATCTCGACTCATCCGGTAAACATCTAATGTACAAAGATAGCATATCGACTCATCCGTTGAATGTCTAATGTACAATGATAGCATATCGACTCATCTGGTAAACATCTTATGTATAACCATAGCATCTCGACTCATCCGCTGAACTTCTAATGTACAACGATAACATATCGACTCATCCGTTGAACATCTAATGTATAACCATAGCATCTCGACTGATCCGTTAAACATCTAATGTACAACCATAGCATCACGACTTATCCGTTGAACATCTTATGTATAATAATAACATATCAACTCATTCGTTGAACATCTAATGTATAACCAAAGCATCTCGACTCATCCATTGAATATCTAATGTACAATGATATCATATCGACTCATCTAGTAAACATCTAATGTATAACCATATATCTCGACTCATCGGGTAAAAATCTAATGTACAACGATAGCATATCGACTCATCCGTTGAACATCTAATGTACAACAATAACATATTGTCTCATCCGTTAAACATCTAATGTATAACCATAACATCTCGACTCATCCGTTAAACATCTAATATACAACCATAGCATCTGATTCATCCGTTGAACATCTAATGTACAACGATAACATATCGACTCATCCGTTGAACGTCTAATGTAAAACGATAGCATATCGACTCATCCGTTTAACATGTAATGTACAACGATAACATATCGACTCATTAGTTGAACATCTAAGGTATAACTATAGCATCCCAACTCATTCGGTAAACATCTAATGTACAAAGATAGCATATCGACTCATCCGTTGAACGTATAATGTACAACGATAGCATATCGATCATCTAGTAAACATCTAATGTATAACCATAGAATCTCGACTCATCCGTTGAACATCTAATGTACAACGATAACATATCGACTCATCCGTTGAACATCTAATGTATAACCATAGCATCTTGACTCATCCGTTAAACATCTAATGTACAACCATAGCATCTTGACTTATCCGTTGAACATCTAATGTACAACGATAACATATCGACTAATCCGTTGAACTTCTAATGTACAACTATAGCATATCGACTCATTCGTTCAACGTCTAATATACAACGATAATATATCGACTCATCCGTTGAACATCTAATGTATAAACATAGCATCTCGACTCATCCGTTAAACATCTAATGTACAACCATAGCATATCGACTCATCCGTTGAACATCTAATGTACAATGATAACATATCAATTCATTAGTTGAACATCTAATGCATAACCATTGCATCTAGACTCATTTGGTAAACATCTAATGTACAATGATAGCATATCGACTCATCCGTTGAACGTCTAATGTACAACGATAGCATATCGACTCATCTGGTAAACATCTAATGTATAACAATAGCATCTCAACTCATCCGTTAAACATTTAATGTACAACGATAACATATTGACTCATCTGTTGAACATCTAATGTATAACCATAGCATCTCGACTCATCTATTAAACATATAATGTACAACCATAGCATCTCTACTCATCCGTTGAACATCTAATGTACAACGATAACATATCGACTCATCCGTTGAACGTCTAATGTACTATGATAGCATATCGACTCATCCGTTGAACATCTAATGTAGAACGATAACATATCGACTCATTAGTTGAACATCTAATGTATAACCATAGCATCTCGACTCATCCAGTAAACATCTAATGTACAAAGATAGCATATTGACTCATCCGTTGAACGTCTAATGTACAACGATAGCATATTGACTCATCTGGTAAACATCTAACGTATAACCATAACATCTTGACTTATCCGTTGAACATCTAATGTACAACGATAACATATCGACTCATCCGTTGAACATATAATGTATGACCATAGCATCTCGACTCATCCGTTGAACATCTAATGTACAACGATAACATATCGACTCATCCGTTGAACATATAATGTATGACCATAGCATCTCGACTAATCTTTTAAACATCTAATGTACAACCATAGCATCTCGACTTATCAATTGAAGATCTAATGTACAACAATAACATATTGACTCATCCGTTGAACATCTAATGTATAACCATAGCATCTCGACTCATCCGTTGAACATCTAATGTACAACGATTACATATCAACTCGTCCGTTGAACATCTAATGTATAACCAAAGCATCTCGACTCATCCGTTGAACATCTAATGTACAACGATAGCATATCGACTCATCTCGTAAACATGTAATGTATAACCATATATCTCGACTCATCTGGTAAACATCTGATGTGCAACGATAGCATATCCACTCATACGTTGAACATTTAAAGTACAATGATAACATATTGACTCATCCATTGAACATCTAATGTATAACCATAACATCTCGACTCATCTGTTAAACATCTAATGTACAACCATAGCATCTGATTTATCCGTTGAACATCTAATGTACAACGATAACATATAGACTCATCCGTTGAACGTCTAATGTAAAATAATAGCATATCGACTCATCCGTTGAACATTTAATTAACAACGATAACATATTGACTCATTAGTTGAACATCTAATGTATAACCATAGCATCTCAACTTATCTGGTAAACATCTAATGTACAAAGATAGCATACCGACTCATCCGTTGAACGTCTAATGTACAACGATAGCATATCGATCATCTGGTAAACATCTAATGTATAACCATAGCATCTCGACTCATCCGTTGAACATCTAATGTACAACGATAACATATTGACTCATCCGTTGAACATCTAATGTATAACCATAGCATCTCGACTCATCCGTTGAACATCTAATGTACAACGATAACATATTGACTCATCCGTTGAACATCTAATGTATAACCATAGCATCTCAACTCATCTGTTAAACATCTAATGTACAAACATAGCATCTCGACTCATCCGTTGAACATCTAATGTACAACGATAAAATATCGACTCATCCGTTGAACATCTAATGTACAACGATAACATATTGACTCATCCGTTGAACATCTAATGTATAACCATAGCATCTCAACTCATCCGTTGAACATCTAATGTACAAACATAGCATCTCGACTCATCAGTTGAACATCTAATGTACAACGATAAAATATCGACTCATCCGTTGAACATCTAATGTACAACGATAGCATATCGACTCGTCCGTTGAACATCTAATGTACAACGATAACATATCGACTCATTAGTTGAACATCTAATGTATAACCATAGCATCTTGACTCATCCGGTAAAAATCTAATATACAACGATAGCATATCAACTCATCCGTTGAACGTCTAATATATAACGATAGCGTATCGACTCATCTGGTAAACATCTAATGTATAACCATAGCATCTCGACTCATACGTTGAACATCTAATGTACAACGATAACATATCGACTCGTCCGTGAATATCTAATGTATAACCATAGCATCTTGACTCATCCGTTAAACATCTAATGTACAACCATAGCATCTCGACTTATTCGTTGAACATCTAATGTACAACGATAACATATCTACTCATCCGTTGAACATCTAATGTATAACCATAGCATCTCGACTCATCCGTTGAACATCTACTATGCAATAATAACATATCAACTCATCCGTTGAACATCTAATGTATAACCATAGCATCTCGACTCATCCGTTGAACATCTAATGTACAACGATAGCATATCGACTCATCTGGTAAACATCTAATGTATAACCATAGTATCTCGACTCATCTCATAAACATCTAATGTACAACGATAGCAAATCGACTCATCCGTTGAATATCTAATGTACACCGATTGCATATCGACTCATCCGTTGAACATCCGATTAGACCTGACTGAACCAAGAAACCGAACCGATCGGACCAGACAGAACTGATAAACCGAACCGATTGGACCAGACCAGACCGATCCGAGAAACTGGACCGAAACGAACCTAGAAACCAAACCAACCGGACCGGAACAAACCGAGAAACCAAAATGTATTTTTATTAGTATTTATATAATTATATATTTTATAAAAAATATTTATAAATAATAATTATATATGTTTAAGAAAATATAATTATTTTTTATAATTATTATTTATATAAATTTTATTTATAAAAAACCTAATTATAAAAATATATTTTATAAATAAAAAATACTAAAATTACTGAATAAATGGTTTTTTGTAGAGAACATTCCCCGGCGACATGCGGTGATTATTCCCACGAAAATTTTTAGTAACGCGCCAATTTCGCTAAACGACAAACTTAAACTTTTCCCCGGCGACATGTCGCCAGGGATTGTCGCCGGGGAAAACTTACACTATCAAAAACAGATCTGGTCTCCATCGTTGAGACAAAAAACTTATAAAACAAAAAAAACTGATGCGAGCCACAGCCACCACCGCCGCTTGCTCACCACCACCACCGCCTTCGCTTGCTCCCCACCACCACCTCTCACCACAGAACCCACCACCACCTCTCACGCGCACACGAGTACAACAAAAATCCTCCACATTCTCTAAATTATAATTCTTCCCTTACCCTCTAAATGATAATTCTTCCACTTCTGTTTCTAACCCTCTAATTGTTGGTGGTGACATTTATTTTTGGTATTTGGTTGGTGTTTTTTCAGCCGATAGATAAGCCGAGACATAAGCCAAAATAAGCTTCCGGAATTAGCCGAGAAGAAGCAATCGATAGCCACCCAAGATAAGCCACCCGAGAGGTAATGTATTTGCTTGTTTTTTAGGCAGTTTTTGGTATCCCCGAGGACATGTCATCGGTAAATGTTTATAGTTATTTGTATGCGTTTGGTTGGTTTGCGAGTTAGTTAGTATTGCGTTTGGTTAGATAGGATTGCGTTTGGCGCGGCTGTGAAACACTTGAACTTGGTTAGATAGGATTGTGTTTGGTTAGTTAGTATGTGTCATAGTTTACTTGGCAGCTTAGGAAGTATTTGGTGCGGATGTAAACTTGGCGAGTTAGTTACTATTTAGTTTTTAACTTGGAGTTTGGTTTATATGGTTTAATTAAAAATGTGAAACACTTGAACTTGGCGTTTGGTTAGTTAGTATGTGCTAGTTAAACCCTTAGTCTTGAACTTGGCGTGGTTGTGAAAAACTTGAACTTGGTTTAAAAAAGAATTATCTTGTCCCCGGGTCTTATTTAAAAATGTGAAACACTTGAACAACCGAAGGTATGCTTTTGGGTGAGGAATAAGCCATGGGGTGAGGAATAAGCCGTTGGAAGTTAAATATTAGTTTGACATGTCGCCGGGGGTTGAGTAATAAGCTGATAAGCTGTTGTTAAACACCTTATCAGAATAAGCTATTTTTAAACAGCTTATTTTGATAAGCTGTTTAACAACAGCTTATTCTGATAAGCTGTTTAACAACAGCTTATTCTGATAAGTTGTTGTTAAACAGCTTATTCTGATAAGCTGTTTAACAACAGCTTATTCAGATATGCGTTTGGTTATTTGTGTTTGGATATGCGTTTGGTATTTGTTTTATTGAACCATTTAGGAATGTTTTAGGATTTTAGTGATTAATTTTAGAAAATCCCCGTCTGATTTTAATCATCCTATAGAAAATCCATCCGAAATTAATTTATTAGAAATTAAATTTGAAAAGTCCCCTGTTTAGGACTGCTTTTTAAATGTTTTGTCTCATTTAGGATATGAATGCGTATAATTGGTTTACTATTTGAGTTGATTTTGACAGTGTTTCTCCTTTACTCCTACGAGTATGTCTTTAAACACATATTTGGGGAGTTCAAGGGAAATGCTGCCAAAATTTTCTCAAATAGTAAATCGGTTATACGCATTCATATATGAGATGAATCATTCAAAGAGTGGGTTAGGATTGCCTTCCATAGTTGCACTAGGTGAACAAAACATCTCGTATTCCTCGTTTGAATGTGTTTAATTAAGTTGCATATAATAACTAATTGTATCGTTAAAACGCAGTTATGGTAATTGATAAGAGTTGGACACTTTTAGAGCGTCATGAAAAAGCATTTTATACTGGTCTTACAAAATTTGTCGATGATTGCAAGCCGTTAGTGAATAGTGCCGGGAATATAAAATGTCCATGCAAGTCTTGTCGAACAGTATTGTGGGTATCCATAAAAAACCTTCCAAAACACATTACGAGATATGGGTGGGACCCAGGTTATAAAACATGGGTTCACCACGGTGAACCGGATCTTCCTCCGCTACCGCCAGTAATAGATAACACAAGACAACCTCAGATGAGTGACATGATAGCGTTACTTAATGATCTTAGCTATATTCCTCCTAATAATGAACAAAATGAGCCAATTCAAGAAGATATTGGTGAGACAAGTAATGAACCGACTCAAGCTAAACGTAACGAGTTTGAAGAGTTATATGCCAGTGCCAACGAGGAGCTATACCCCGGTTGTGACTATGTGACTCGATTAGACTTTATGGCAAAGTTTACCTATTTTAAGGTTAAAGGTAAATTGACTGATTCTATATTCAATGAAATACTAGAGTTTTTCCAACATGTATTGCCTACCACGAAAGGATACAAGCTCCCACCGTCACACTATGCAATAAAGAAGACATTTAAAACGATCGGGTTAGGAGACGAGTCGATACATGCTTGTGTAAACGATTGCTTCTTATTTCAGGGCGACAATAACAAAGATTTGCATTTCCGTCCGGTGTGTAAAACGAGTAGATGGAAAGACAGTAATACACCGGGGAAAAAAGTTCCTAAGAAGGTGTTGCGTTACTTTCTGATCATTCCTAGACTACAACGTTTGTACAAGTCTAGTCACTATTACTTCATGGATACAACAATCATAATCATAGAAAACAACTTTAAAAGAGACGTTGTTGGAAAAATTTAGTTATCATTCATTATAATCAGAGTTTTTACAAAATGCAGGTCCCAAAATCTAAAACATCATGTTTGAATGATAACAGTTCAGCCATCTTCGAGTCCATGCCACTCCGTACTGCAACTTGCTCAATTACCTGAGATAAACATGCTAAAAAGGGTCAACACAAAGGTTGAGTGAAATTCATATGTTTGAAATGTAATAATTGAATACATGTTATTATATGGAAATATTGGCATTACTAGGATAAATTATAAGCAAAACGCAGCCAAGAAAAAATCTTCAAACTTTCTTGTAAGCTACGAAATGATGTTAAAACCACTTAGTAATGATGCAAGGAAGTGATCTAAGCCCAAAAGTACAAGTCTTTAACACATTTAACCACGAAACAAAGATCAAAGTTGATTTTTTTCTTGCTTTTTTCTTTATTTCGAACCAAAGAAAAAAATCAACAAAAACCCACGAAATTTAATCACTAAACACCCCTTTAGCTCTGGTACCACATGTTATCCCACTTGTTTAATCCATTACACAACAATAATTATACCAAGATGCTAGAAAATGAGAAGAAATCTTAGAGAGAGAAAGTAGAGAGAGAAAGAAGATTAGATAGAAAGATGGAGAGTTACAAATGTATGTGAAAATGTAACCAACACCCTTCACCAAGTGTGGTGAAGGGATATTTATACCCTTTTGCCTTAAGCTTGGCACTTGGGCTTTCTAACGGGTCGGGCTTGGTTTAACTTGGGCTTTGAGCCCGAAACACGGACAATATTAGATTACAATCCAAGCCCGTTGAACCCGACTAGCCTATTACAATACAAGACCTAGTTTGACTTTCTAAGACCGATAACATTCTTGTTTGACTTAATATAATTAAGGCTAACACATTATGCTTAAAAATATCCTGTGAGAATTAACTATTGATCACATCTCTACTCATATAATTTCTCTGAACTAAGTCTTTACCAACCACTTATCATTCTATCGGATATCTATAGTGACCACTAATGAAGAAAACCCGATATGACAAACTCGAGAATGAAATAACATCCCCCAGACTTATGCCTTATGTCTTGTAATATTATTGATTAAAGAAAAGTATGGTGACTTTTAGTGAATAATCATACAATATAATATACCCAACACATCAAAAGTATATGTTTTTCATCACCTCTTGAAACTATCCACATCTTCGTGTAACACTAAGTACTTCAACGTAACTCCTTTAAGTGATAGCCATATATTGTGACCCTCAGGTCTAACTAGATAGATCAAGTCTTAATCGTCATTTACATATACTCAATCAAGTTATCTTTGAAAGTCATGCATCCAACCTATTGGTGAGTGGGAGTCGGATACGCATGTTATACGATCAAAAATACGTGAGCCTATTGGGGGCACACATGTTAAGACACTAAGATTACTTTTATTAAATACTTAATATATATTTACTTATTATTAAGGGTTTAATATGCTTTACGTAATAATTTAAATAATCGTTAGTTACCGTTATATTTTATAACTAACTTAACAACTATTTAAATGTAAACCGGAAGGACAAATTCACAAAACCCGAACCCTAAGGGTGCTTCCATTATGACTGACCCCTAGGTGATTCTAGAAGGGGTTTGGGATTTAATTTTTAAGGATAAGGGAATTAGAGATGGAATGTGATAATGACTAAAGGTTTC
>BQNB010181027.1:0-12626 GCA_026074375.1 Tanacetum coccineum
TTAGGACTTTCTTGCATTTTTTCAGAATTTTCCAACTTTGTTTAATATTTTTTATCATTTTTCTTTTTTGAAATTTTTAGAAAGTCATTTAAAATTAGTAAATTAATTCAGAAAATTACAAAAATATAGTTTTTAGTTTTAGAAATAATATTTTGAGGTTTACATAGTTTTCTTAGTTATTATCATATTTTAGACTTTTCTAAAGTAGAAAAACATTTTTTGAAATTTTTAGGTATTAATTTGTCATTTTCTAGAATTTTAAATAGATTAAATAGGTTTTTAATTCATAAAAAATATTAAAAAGTCAAAAAAATATAATTCCTTTTTAAATTTTTTTTTTTATCAATTTAGAGGTTTAGAAACTAAATTTACATTTTTAGGGATAATTTTGATTTAGTTGATAACTTAGACGCGTTTTAGGATTCCCGTTACTTGATTTTATGCTTGTTTGTTAATTTAGAATGCTTAATATGCTTTTCCCGTAGACTTAGGAAACAAAATCATCCAAAATCTTGTTATTCAAACATCAAATATCAAACCGACTTTCGACTCTCAAATTTGCACTCCTCGTTGGGAATAACGACCAAGGAATATCATATACTACTCGGATTTCATTGATTTTCTTTTCTTTAAATCTTTTCAAGGGATATTTGATTTGGTTTTGAGTTAATATAAGTAGTATTATTATTTATATGTACCTAAAGCAAGAAGTCAATTTTTTGCGCCGCTGCCGGGAAGGAGTGTAAGACGATTGTCGTTTCCGACGTTTGACAATTAGTGCTTTGAAGATCCTTCCGTGTGAAGTTATTTTGATTATTTTCTTATAAAAAATACAAAAAGATTTTCTTTTTTATTATTATATATATAAGACAAGAAAAATCAAAAATATAAAAAAATTGTCCTTATATATAAATAAAATGAATCAATTATATAATACTCTCAACTTTGAGTATTATCATTAATAAGTTCCCAAACCAAAGATCAAAAACTTGCCTTTTGTGTCACTTGCGAGGTACGGCTCACCTTTGAAAGTTAAACAAACTATAAGAGGGGTATAAGGAGGGTTGTTCCGAGGAACTACGACCCTAAAGGAGAAGGTTTTTAATAGCTTCGCGCTTTCCTACTCCTCCGCTCCTTTGTGCGTTTTTCTTTTAGAGAGCTACCGTGAAGCTTGTTGATTATTAGGTTTAAGTTGTCTTATCTCATTGTCCGTTATTAAAATAAATCTTTGTGAATCAATTGTTGAAAAACCAAAAAAAAAATTAATTAGTGTCGTTATTTTGCATTTATCGTGAAGTGCGTTGAGAGGTTCTCTGTGTGTCTGAATATTGCTTGTATTTATCTCTCTCTTGGGGGTTTTGGTGTTAGATACTTTGTGTTAGGGTGGGGGAGTGATGGTTGTTCATATCGAGATCTTGCGGCGGGATTATGGATTGCCTAGGGGGGGGGATACTGGGGGTAGGGGGACGGGAGAATAGTGGAGGTGTGTGGGCTTGATGTGTGGGAGAGTTGGCGAAGGGTATGGATGGAGGGGGTGGGGGAGGTGTGTAGGGGGACGTATGGGGGGGGGAGGGCTGGTGGGGGGTATTGTGGAGGACGGGGGTAGGTGATAGAGTGGAGGATAAAAATTAATAAGTAAAAATTTCACTTTTTATAATCTTTTTAGTGTCATGACACTTATTCGATCATCTACATAGGAATCTTTTTTTCCTACCTCTCGAGACCCCGAATTGTACAAGAACCGAAGTAAGAACTCCTGCTTTGAACCTAAATCTTTAAACGATTTATAAAGAAATCAGTGGTTCTTTGGACAAGACAAATAAGGCCAAATTTCCGAAAGCAACACTACCAAGTAATTTCTTATTTCTGTTGTAAGTGTAATGTGTTGAAGCCTCGGTCATAGTTTTGCGCTGCATTGTGTAACGCTGGAAATACTTGGTCTAATACTTGCCCTAGGACTGCCCCAATAGCAAAATCACTTGCATCACACATGATTTATCAAAGGGCAATCCCAATCGGAGCAACTAGAATTGGCAGCTGGGTTTAACATCATCTTAAGGGATTAAATTCTTCTATGCCATTCCTTCGAGAAGATAAACGGAGTTATTTTTCAAGGAGTGGGTCATAGGCCGGGCAATTTTGGAAAAAATCTTGAATAAATCATCGTAGAATCCCGACGTGTACTCAAAAAACACGAATACTCCTTCACGGTATGGGATGGAGGCAATTTGCAATGACATCAACTTTTGATTTACACTAGATCCACGGATTTTATAGAAATCTTATGGCCAAGGACTATTCCTTTACTTGACCAAAAAGTTGCATTTCTTATCCCATTTAGCAACAAGATTTTGTGTCTTCACACTTTGGGCATTTTGTCTAAATGGAAAGGCAAGAGGAGAAAAATCACCGAAAACCGAGAAATCACCATGAAGACATTCCATGGTTTTCTCAATCTATCGATGAAAGGGATGTAAACCATACACCTTTGGAACGTGCCCGGTGCATTGCATAACCCAAAAGGCATGCGACGATAGGCAAAGGTCCCATAAGGGCAGGTGAAGGTAGTCTTCTCTTGATCAAGTGGGTCAATTGGATCTGAAAGTAGCCGGAGAATCCGTCTAAAAAGCAATAGTACTCATTTCCGGCTAATCTTTCAAGCATCTGATCCATAAATGGCAACGGGAAATGGTCTTTAACGAGTTGCATCATTGAGTTTTCGTAGTCGATGCAAACTCGCCATCCCGTAACAACCCTAGTGGGTAATTAACTCATTTTCTTCACTTTTACCACGGGATTATGCCTCCCTTCTTAGTTACACAATTGAACCCAGGCTTACCCAGGGACTGTCAAAAGGTAAATTAACCCGTCATCAAGAAAATATTGACTAACTTTTCATGCTTAATAACTATATGGATTTTGGGTTAACTCTTCTCAGATATTTGAACTACGGGTTTGGCAATTTGTCCTCATCAAAATTCTTATGGGTGCAAAACTGTAGATCTATCCTTTAAAATTATCAGAAATCTTCCAAAATATGACATGTTGTATGACTTAAGAACCTTGATTAGCGATATTTAACCTCATCTTTTAATTTTAGCGATTATGACGGTATATTGTCATCACCCTCCAAAATGCATACTCAAGATGGATGGTAAGTCTATGCGTTCTAGGTCCGGGGGGATCTTCACATGAAATATATTATAATTAATCTCTCAGTACATATATGCACAAACTGGTGACGGAGGGAGATTTGGGTCACTATTGATTACCCTTAACAATTCCTCAAGTAAACTGTATCCCCCACAGAAATCATAGATGGCCGTCAACACCCCGTGGTATTGAATCAGCATCATGTTGGGTAGAGGTGGATGATTGTTAGTAGAGGTGGGGTGGATTAGTTGTGCAACGAAATTCATACGATCTAATTCCATTAGAAAAATCACTTCCTCCGAAAGGGAGTGGAAAGATGGGGAGCGAGAATCGATCATAAGGTCCAGGACGTAGAATGGGATTGCCCGTCATATGATCGTAATTGGCCGTGTACCTCGAAGTTTGGTCCAGATTGAAGGTGATGGCCTCTTTGCCAACACGAAGGGTTATTTCACCTTTGTAAACATCTATCAATGCACGACTGGTCTTTAAGAAACTCCTCCCGAGAATTAAAGGTACTCGGGGGTCTGGTTCAAAATCTACGACCACGAAATCTGCTGGAAACTGGAACTTTCCCACCATTAAACGGACGTCTTTGGCGATACCGATCGGTTCAGTGATTGAACGGTCCGCTAGCTCTAGCGTCATGCAAGTCGGGGTTAGTTCGGGAAGAGAGAGATCTTTCCAGACGGAATATGGCATAAGATTAATGCTTGCGCCGAGATCGGCCAAGGCGTTGCATGTATTAATCCCAGAAAATTCACATGGAATAAGAAATCGGCCAGGGTCTCCAAGTTTTTTTGGTAACTTGTTTAGGATGACTGCTGAGCAATTCTCGTTCAATGGAGTTCTAGCCATTTCACTCAACTTCTCTTTGTTTCCGATTAAAGTTTTTAGAGTCGAGGCAAATTTCGGTATAATCCGTAAAGCTAATTTCGAAACTCAAATCTCTAAAGATTTTGTAGAATTTCTCAATTTGATCGTTAGCTTTTTCATGGCGCCTTTCATCATTTCTTCTTGAAGGAAACGGAATTGATGTTCGTTGGTTAGGCATCGAAGCACTAACGGGATCAACAACGGGCTCGGAAGTTGGATTTTAAGATTGGACTTGAACTACCGGAGGTTGGACGTCTTCGGTGCTTCCGTTATTAGTAGGAAGCATCGTATCCTTTGTAACCTCGGTATCACGATTCATCACTTTCGGAGAAGAAGATGAAGTGGGTCCTTGATAAGCAACACCACTCCGGGTGGTGATACCTTTCAAATCCTCCTTCGGGTTAGTAACGGTGTTACCCGGGAGAGTTCCCGAACCTGAAGTAGAGGCGGTATTCATTTTGATAAAGTTACCTAGCATACTTTCAAGCCTTTGATTTGAAGTAGCCAAGTTGTTCAATTGAGTTTGCAGGTTTTGACCTTGGTTTTGCAAAACTTGATTTTGGTTTTGCATATTCCTCATAACCGCATCATTAGCCTTTACGTAGCTATCAAAATCGGTCTTAGACACACCTTGTGTTTGAGGAGAGGGACCTTGGTAAATAGTCGCTTGATAAGCTGGTGGTTGATTAACCAGGGGTTGATAAATTGGTCCTTGACTGAAATTATTTCCCTGGTTTTAGTTGTAATTGTTCCCCCGATTTTAGTTGAAATTGATCCCCCTGATTTTGGTTGTTTTGATGGTTTTGCATAGGAGGAAAATTAGGAGGTCGAATTTGGTTTACGACCATTGGAGGTCAGGCACCGGTATTTCCTTGATTGAAATTAGCCTTGGCGGCTTGAGAAACGTAAGCTTGAATATTATCATGATAAACGTTGCCATCGGTGGCGGGACAACTTTGATACGAATGAGCTCCACTGCAAGTCACACAACTTTCCTCCACCGTTTTTACGGGCACGGGAGTTTGGTGAGCGGGAGCTTGGGATTGATTTTTCTTATCAAGGAGCAATGCTTTGACCATATCTTTGAGTTCGGAGACATCGGGAGAGATTCCGGAGGTGGAAGTGCTTGTACTCACTTTAGCAACAACGGGTTTGCTTCGTGAATTACGAACTTTGGATTTGCTCTCGATGATTTTTAGACATTCTCGGGGCATTTTATCCAAAAAGTTACCACCTGCGGCGGAATTCAATGAATCTTGATCATTTGAGTTCAAGGCATTATAGAATGTATCGAGTTGATGCAATTCCGAAAACCCATGATGCGGGCATGCCCTAAGAAGATCATTGAATCGGTCCCATGCTTCATAAAATGATTCGTCAAATCTTTGCTGAAATCTCGTGATTTCATTTCTAAGATTTGTCGTTTTAGAAGGAGGAAAGAATTTGTTAATGAATTTCGACACAAGATCATCCCATGTAAGAATCGATCGAGGGGGTTCTTTGTCAAGCCAAATCCGGGCGGCTCCCTCGAGGGAAAATGGGAAAAGCATAAGCTTAACCGACGTACTCGGGACGTTCGGGAACTTCATCGTAGAAGTGATCTTGTTGAAATATCGGATGTGAGCATGTGGGTCTTCTTTATCATGTCCAAAAAATTGCTTGTTTTGAACAAGATTAAGTAGACCATGCTTGATCTCAAAGTTGTTCGCGGTAATTTCGGGAACAACGATCGCATCCTCGTAACCCTCGGTGGGTGCTTCGAGTAATTGCGCCATAGTACGATTATCGGCCATCGTAACTATGGGATGATTGAAAGTTTCTTGATTGTTATTTGGTTTCTCAAGATTGGGTGATTCAACAGAAGTTTGTCGGACTTGTTGTTGTCGACGTTTACGGGCTTGAGAACGAGTGCGCATGCACAAAATAGAAATATAAAAAGAAAATTTACACTAATTTTTTTTTTGGTTTTTTCAATGATTTATTCACAATGTATTTTAACGGACAATGAGGTAGGACAACTTCAACCAAATAATCTACTTACTTCACGGTAGCTCTCAAAAAGATAAACGCACAGGTGAGCGGAGGAGTAGGAATAGCGCGAAGCTTATTTCTCCTTTCGGGTCGTAGTTCCTCGGAACAACCCTCCTTATACCCACTTTTTAGTTTGTTAATCAAATCGAGGTGAGCCGTACGTCGTAAGAGACACAAATGGCAAGTTTTTAAATCTTTTGTTCGATTTGGGAACCAACAAGTTCACCGGAATTTATTAATGATAATACTTTAGTGAAAGTATTATATGATTGATGATTTTTATTTCTTGATTAAGAAAATGTTTTTATATTTTTGGTTTTTCTTGTTTTATAAATATATACTAAAAAGAAATGAAAAATATTTTTGTATTTTTATAAAAATAAAAGAGATATTCACAAATTCAAACACAATTTTTCAAACGTAACGATAATTCGTTTCACAGCCTCCCCGGCAACGGCGCCAAAAATTGATTCGTCAATAGTATATATATAATAATATAGGAAAATAATCAACCAATTGCCTTTGACCAAGGCAAGAAG
This sequence comes from Tanacetum coccineum, assembly GCA_026074375.1. Taxonomy (NCBI): domain Eukaryota; kingdom Viridiplantae; phylum Streptophyta; class Magnoliopsida; order Asterales; family Asteraceae; genus Tanacetum; species Tanacetum coccineum. The sequence continues at coordinate 6,600 of BQNB010181027.1, forward strand.
TCAAAATTCACTAAATAAAATATATATGTTTCCGGAAGTATGATTTCCCGGGTCGTTATGTCCCAACGAGGTGTGCAATTTGAAAATCGAATGACGGATTGATGATTGATGTTTGAATATGACAAAGTTATGATTGGTTTTCTATTTCTACAAGTTAAATATTCAAAAACGATTAAATAAAACCTAAAAACGAAAGCTATATAACTTAAAACCTAAAACGGGCACGAAAAACGAGGGTCAAAAACCTAAATTACACAATTTAAACCCTAGAATGAATTTTTCACTTAAAATGGGTTCTAAGTGACTAAAAACGAAGTTTAAAAAAAACTAGATCGAAAACGGAGTTAGTTAAGACCAAAAACGAGTCAAAACAAAAACGGGGTTTGAATCCCGTTCTTTAAAAAATGAATTTTTAAAAAAATAACCCTACGAAAACTTTAACAATTTTCCTAGATACTATATGAAAAAAGAAAAATTTTTAAAAAAAAAGTTTATATTTTTCTGACTTTTATTTTATTTTTTATGATTTTTTTAAGTTTTAAATGAAAATAAATTATAAAAAATACTAAATGTTTATAAAAAAATCTGGAAAAATTACACAAATTAGTTGAGAGCTTAATGATCCTATGAAAAATAAAAAAGATAGCATAGCTTATTGAATAAGCTGCGAAATAAGCTATGACAGCTTATAAGCTTATGGGCCTAAAACCCCCTTAAGTACCAAATGCACCCAAGGTCTAACGCAAAAGACCCAAGGGCGCAGATGGTATTAGAGTGTGGTGTTAAGAGGGATGAGGCTTGTTGAGGTCGGGGGTTCGAGCCCTAGCTCACCCCTGACTTCCAAGCTTCTCCTTTTATTTTTTTTCATTTTTTAAACTTAAAAAGGACTTATAAATAAGCAATTTTCTTAACTACAAGTTTTTATAAAAGCTTATAATTAAGCTGCAAAAGGCAATCAATACAGGTAGAATGGCTTATTAAGCCAAAGGCTTAAAAGGGCTTTTCTTTTTGACTTTTAAAAGAGAAAATAAGCAAACTAAAAAGAGAAATAAGCTAAATTATACTAATCTAATCCTAATAAGCAAATACAGATGAAAATGAGCTAAATGGAAAGAAAAATAAGCTAATGAAAGCTTAATAAGCTATTGATATAAAAACAGACAAGGGGGCATCTTTGAGCTTATAAATAAGCACAAGAAATGTCTTTTAAGAACCTATAAGCTATAAAAAGGAAAAGAGGACATAAAATACTTTAAGAAAAAACAATATAAACTTATTTTGAACAAAAACTAAGCAAAGAAAAGCTTATTGAAAAATGGCTATGACAGACATAATGGCTTAAAAAAAAGGGCACAAAGGGACTTATTCTAATTCACACAAATGGGGAAATAAGCTGACTCAGGCAATAAAGCACACACAATAATCAATTAAGCACAAAAAACAACAATTAAAAAGCACTGAATAAGCCAGAAATCCACCGGGAAGGTAAATTTACCAACTTCAATGAGCATATATTCAGCTATTCCAACAGGGTATTAGAATGATCAGTTGTCTAACCTTACGCTCTTTTTAGTAGGTTTGAGAGTTTCAAGAGATAATTTCGCATATAGGGAATATGGCATAAGATTAATGCTGACACCAAGGTCGGCTAAAGCATTGCACGAGAAAGCTTTACTAAAGTTACATGGAATAAGAAAACTTATTGGGTCTCCAAGTTTAGGTGGAACCTTGTTTTGAATCATAGCGGAACTTTCATCGCTAAGGAAAGCAGATGAAATTTGTTTGTGTTTGTGTTTATTTCTTACGAGTTCCTTAAGAAATTTTCTATAGTTTGGCATTCCTGCTAAAACATCAACAAGAGGTACATTGATTCGAACGCCTCGAATCATGTCGAGAAATGTTACAAAAACTTTGAAAACCTTTTATCTAGCCTTCTTACCCTAATCCTAAATAAGTTAAATACTGAAAATAAGCTCCTAAGATGACCTAAAGCTACCCTAAAATGGACCAAAATCAGCAGCTATGGTGTGAGTTTTTAAGTTTTTGAAAAAGACAAAATGGCTTTGACAGATTTGAAAAATGAGAAAGTGCTATTTGCAGATCCAAAATAAGCTAACAAAAAGCTTTGAAAATGAAAATTAAGCTGAAATAGATGATTAGTAACCTACAAAGAACTTATCCTAGGTATTTAAGATCCTAACTCTATTTCTATCTAGCTTAGTTTTTTGCTTGAAAATACTAATTTTCTGTTTTTTAAACCTGATGTAAACGACAGACTTATGTGGCAAAATGCAAATTGAACAAGTGATTAACTAGGCACACTTGACTACTGCAATATAACTACAAAATGAAACTAGAATACGCACTAAAAAGGCAATAATATAAAACCTAAGGTATAATAAGCTACAACTGAAATTGAAAGCTGAAATTAAGACTACTCTTAGGAAAACACTCAAAAATGAGTTCTAGCTTATAAAAACTTTTAAAATTTAAACTAAAAGCTTATTTTGAGCTAACTAAAGATGGGCCAAAGACCTTAACCCATGCATGAGCCAAAACGACCCATTTTAGTCCTTGTCCCAAACACCCCTTTAAATGTTAAAAGGGCTTCTTCAAGCTGTTTAAACTGATTTTTAACAAACAAAGCCTTAATATCAGATGCTTATTAGCTTACTAGGGACCTAATGAAAAACTTAAACTTTGGAAATAAGTAGATACAATAAGCAAACAAGAAATGGAAAAGTTTGAGCTTTTTAAGGCAAATTCAACTAAAATAATGAAGCAAAGGGACAAGGACAATGCATGTATACTAAATGATAAAAGATAATGTCAATAAGCACAAGTTAGCAGGAAAAGGTGAAAATAAGCATAATAAGCTATAATTAAGCTATGCTACAGTAGATTCTTAAGAAAATGAAAATAAGGAACTCACAAGTTCTCAAGGCTTTCCTGTTTGAATTCAAGCAATATTTAATTACTCCTATTGTCTCCCATGAGACTCTAAACCATAGCCATCCACAATATGATATGCTCCTTGCTTGGACAAATTTTTTATTTTTTATATTTTGGGTGAAATAAGAACTTAATGCAACACAAAGCTAATGAGCTTTCATCACTTAAGTGTAACAGTTTATAAGAGATTTTCAAAGGATTTTTAGAGCTTTTTAAACATATTTAATACAAGTAAATTAATATTAAGAACAGGGTGGAATTACTTAAATTTCTTCAAACTTTCATTAAATTGAAAACAGGTTACAATACTTGGAAAATTAAGCTAAAAGTTACTTAAAAATAAGCTGAAAAGAAAGATGATGCTCCTCAGGCTTACAATTGACATCTATTTATACTAAAAAACTAGGTCTTCTTTTTCTTTGACTTTTTGTCTTTTTCTTCTCTTCTTCTTTCTGTGTTTCTTTGTAGAGACATAAACCAAGTGTGCTAGTTGTGTGAGATGAATCATAGCTCAATCTTGGCCCTTAAATTTGCTTGTGCTTCTTTTTCAATCATTCTAGCCATCGAAAAGAGTTGAAAATGGTGAAGGATTGCCAAGTTGGCACTTATATAGCTGGGGTAAGTTAGTGGGGTGAGGGTGAAGTTTTTATCCATGGGGTAATTGGTGTTGCAGGTTAAAAGGTGGGGGGAAAGCTCGTGAGTGGTGGTGGGTTTAAAATAGGCTATCTTTTCAAAATCAGTCCTTTTTGTAATACTACTTTAGGGGTTTGGCAGAAATGCCCCCTAAAGTTGTATTTTCACATAATAGCAAAAAACAGCCCTTGTCTTTTATTACTTTGAAATATAACTTAGGGATTTGGCAATTGTGGTCCCTCAAGTTGTATTTTCTGCTTCAGCTTCTCGGAGTTGACTTTGACTCCGACTGTTCGACCTTTCTGTTGAATTTTTGGCTTTAATTTGGCTTCGTCTTATCACACTTTTCCATTCCGTGCCCGATTTTGTCATTTTTGGCTTTGTTTTTCGTCCTTTTGTGAATATCCGTTTCCTGCACAACACAAATGCAAAACAAACATATATTTGGCAGTTTTTGTCTGTTTTTGGTCATTTAAGCTCGTTTTATTTGATATAAAATATGTGTAATTAAGCACATATTAAAATCCCCCATACTAAGATATTGTCGTGTCCTCACGCAATGTTATGAAGTAAACACTTAAGAAAACCAAGAATCTCAATCCCCCTCGACTAATAACCTTGAAAAGTAGCTAAGTGTTCATCAAGGGGATATTCAACTATTCCAACAAGGTATTGGAATGATCAGTCGGCTAACCTTACACTCTTTTTAGTAGGTTTGAGAGTTTCAAGAGATAATTTCGCATATAGGGAATATGGCATAAGATTAATGCTGACACCAAGGTCGGCTAAAGCATTGCACGAGAAAGCTTTACTGAAGTTACATGGAATAAGAAAACTTATTGGGTCTCCAAGTTTAGGTGGAACCTTGTTTTGAATCATAGCGGAACTTTCATCGCTAAGGAAAGCAGATGAAATTTGTTTGTGTTTGTGTTTATTGCTTATGAGTTCCTTAAGAAATTTTCCATAGTTTGGCATTCCTGCTAAAACATCAACAAGAGGTACATTGATTCAAACGCCTCGAATCATGTTGAGGAATTCACCATATTGCGCTTCCATTTTTTCTTTTCTAAGGCGTTGAGGATATAGAATTTTTGGTTTATATGGTTTGGGTATCAGAGTTTCTTTGACAGGTTTTGAAGTATGAGATTTTGGTTGAGGTGTAGATTCCTCATGTTCATCATCACTGTCGAAATTGACAGGATTTTCAGAATCATTTTGTTGATCATTTGGGTTGGTAGGTAAGTCATAGGATTTACCACTCTGTGTAAATACGGAATTTACATGCTCGTTTCGAGCTTGCGATGGTTGATTAGCTTTGGACGAGATACCTTTTGGGTTAGGTTGAGTGTTACTAGGAAGAGATCTAGAAGGTCAACCAGATTGCTTGTCAGCAAATCTGTCTAACATAGCTTTGAGATTTTGGATCGAGACTTGATGATTTTTGGTTGTGGTTTCGAGTTTAGTTTTAAGATCCATAAAAGTATATTTGAAGGATTAATAGTGTTTCATAGCAGAATCGATTGAGAAGGTTATTCGTTCAGTACCAACTCCAAGATTGAGTTGTTTTCAGCTAAGAATCATGAAAGCTTGGTCTTTATTAAATATATGTTGTAATAGGCTAAGTTACGGGTATCAGGCTCGTTAGTTAATCTAATATTGTTCGTGTATCGAGCTTAAGCCCAATGGAATCCCGAGCCCAGCCCAAGAACAAAAGTCCATGGCCCATTAAGCCTAATAGAGGCCGGCCAAAGACTAGGTAAATAAACCCTTTTCCACCAAGGAAAAGGGTGTCGGTTCTCATTTGTTACACACACTCTTTAAGTGAAATCAACCATTCTTTTTTTCTTCTCTCTACTTTCTCTAACTTCTCTCTACTCTTCTTCCTTTTCTCTTATCTTATTATCTGGTATTACCATGGTGAAGTGATGTGATTTTTGGTTCCTACAATTGGTATCATGAGCCTCGGGTAGATAGGTGATTATTTTATGGTCTATAAGTTTTTTTCCGAAGCTTATTTGGTTCATACAAGCACACGACTTATTTTATGGTTTATGGTTCAAATTTGCTAAGCTAGTTCTTTCTTATTTCTATCTGCTATAGCTTATTTGGTTACTAAGTTGTACAAGTGGTTCCTTGAAAAACATCAAACTCTTCCATATTTTATAAGGTTGTTGTGGTTCGAAAGTTTTGGGTTCTAAGAATCTTGATTCCAAAAATTTTTTGTGTTAAAAACCTTAAAGTTTATGTTTTTATGCTTCTACTAGTCTTAGGATAGTAAGTTGTACAAGAAAAATCGAGTAAAATCATCAAAAATCGTGTCTTTAAGTGATTTGAGGTTTTTGAATATGGCTTTTTATACACTCTGTTTGAAGACGACGATTTATACGTTGAAGACGGCGATTTATAAGCTTGTTGGTACAGCGATTTATACGAGTTCTAGAT
>BQNB010181028.1:0-12626 GCA_026074375.1 Tanacetum coccineum
CTCGTGAATGATAGAAAATAGATAAAGATACAATTTTACCAACACTTTATGAAAGAAACAAAGAATCTATGATCTGGTGGCCGGGAAGACTGAAACCACAAGATAGCCATATTGTAGAGAGAGAAAGTAGAGAGAGAAACAAAAGATGTAAAATAAATATGAAAGTGAAAATGTTACAAGTCTCAACCCCTCCATGGAAGCCATGGAGGGGTATTTATAGCCCATACACTTTTTAACTATACAATATTGCCTATTCTAGTCCTTGCGTACGTGACTATGATAAACTATGGTAGTTCTATAATATCGTCACGTAAAATAGATTCCTAACAATCTTCTCCCACGGGACGATATACGGAATTACTTACAATATTTTCCTAACAAGTACATATTGATTAAGAACAAGAACTTCCATGAAGCTTTCAATGTTGATGATGTCTTCTGTGGTCTTTGACTTCAAGTCTGCATTCTAACATGAATCATCTTTATAGTACCTTGTAGGAGAAATATTATAATAGGCATAAATTAGGTAACCCATACACTTCTTGGTTAAGGATAAGCTTTTGAATCAGCTTCCCCTAATTCATGCCTCATATTCTTAATTTAGAAGCTTTTAAAGCTTCCCCTAAAACTAGCAATCCTCTCTTGAGCTGTTTCAAAGCTTTCTTACAAGCTTAGAATAATTAACTGCACAACAGAATTAGTAAGATACCACATCAAATATTACTTCTTCTTTAAGAATAAGCTTAGTGATTAACCATTTAGGGACAACATTAACTAGATCAGCAACATATCTTCTCACGCTTGAATAATTCTTCTCACAACTCTTCCCCCTGGAAATTTAAATAGTGCATACTAAAATTCACAAGATATCTCTTCCCCCATGTGTTTGAAGAAATGCACCCAAAAGCCACAAGTTAAAGCGCTGATTTTCTCTGCGGTTATGACATTTGTCTTCCCGGCATGGCCTAACAAAAAAGATTTTCAAGAAAGATGACTTTTTTAAGCTTTCAAGAAAAATAAAGGCAAAGAATCTTGGGTGAATCTGCTCCTTCCCCCTTGCTGGGGTTGATACCTCAAAATCTGAATACTTGTGTGAGGAATACATTAGCTCAAATCTATCTCGTGAGAATCAACTGCTGATCAAATCTCTACTCATAAACCCTCTCTGACTATCTGTTTACCAACCGTTTTGTAGGCTATTTGAAGTGACCACTGATGGAGTAAACCCGATATGCCAAACTTGAAACAGAAGTAGAATTCCTCGTTCTTGTGACTTAATCTTGCATAAATGTTGGAAGAATGGTGTAGAGAATTTGTGATCCAAGCAAATCTCTAAGTACTTTATACCCCACCAAAGTATGAGACTTTCATCACCTCTTGCGATTATCCACATCGTCTTAAGCGTGTGTCACTGAGTACTACAACGTAACTCCTTTAAGTGATAGTTATACATGTCTTCAACCATCCACCCCGACTGCTGGTAACTAAATAACCCAAGTCTTCAACTTAAATCTTAAGCACGAGCAAGTTATCATTGACAGTCATGCATCCAACCAACCATGACTTCAAGATAAAATAAGTACACGCCTTCGTGAAATCCAACTTAAATCACAAATAAATGATACCCGATCAACTCCGTAGTCACTTAGAAAAAATTAACTTTAAATCTAGTCATTACAAATTAAATTCCATGATTCTTTATAGGGTCGATCCCGATTTCATCACATTGTCACTTTATCAGTTCAAACTAAAGTATATAGCCATTAACCTCAAAGCAACTTTTGGCTCAATATTGTCATAAACCAATAATTTAATCCAAATGGTAAAGCACATAATAAATCTGTCCAACCCACAATCGTTTCAAAGCAAAATGTGTATCACAATATCACATTAATATATTACACATTTGTGGACAAATTCACTGTCGTTTTGACAGTGGGCCACATTGCTACGGTAATGGGCTCATATTTTTGTGCCAGATCGATTTTGGTCTTTTTTTAAAATTATTTTGTTTTTATTTTTTTTAAATTTGTATGCACAAAGTAGGAGGAAAAAAATATTATAAAAGTTCCGATTTATTCAGATAAAAAAATACCCGCAGAAACATCTTCGATACCTAATAACTTTAAAATAATCTATATGGTCACAAACGTACAACCCATTATATTAAAAAAACCCATATAGCAAAAAAAACAACACTTTAAACATGAGGCCCAACACATAAGCATAATAAAAAAAATATTACTATATAACATCATTAGTCGCAACCTAGCTAAAAATCTGCATAAATATGGCCCAAAGTAAACCAAAAAAAAAACTAGCTCAAAATTAGCCTGAAATCTGGCCAAAAGTAAAAAAATAATACAAAATGGTCCCTCAACTTTTAACTATTTATGATTTTCTTACACAAAAAATACCGTAAAAAAATTAACAAAAAAAATACGTCAAGTTTTTATTGTTCACATCTTTTTTACATTCATCGGCAAAAAAAAAAGATATCGAACCGTCCCAAAAAAAGAAAATATTCGGGAAAAAATTAACCCGTCCCAACGCAAAAAAAAATTCCCGAATCGTACAAAAAAAGGAAATATCCGGGAAAAAATTAGCCAAAAAAAACCAAAAAATAGCCTAAAATCTGGCCCAAAGTAAAAAATAACCCTCACCTTTTAACTATTTACGATTTTTTTACACAAAAATTTCCCGTAAAAAATTTACAAAATCGTCCAAAAAAAAATAATCGGGAAAAAATTAGCCGGATCCCACGCAATTTTTTCCCCGAATCATACAAAAAAAGAAAATATTAAAAATTAGCCCCGCCATAACGCATCGCCCAAAAAAAACCCCGAAACGTAAAAAAAATTATTCGGGAAAAAATTAGCCCCGCCGCAACGCGCGGGTTCTTTTGCTTGTATTACACATTTGTGGACAAATCCACTGTCGTTTTGACAGTGGGCCACATTGCTACAGTAATGGGCTCCAATTTTTGGGCTAGCCCGATTTTTTTTTAATTATTTTTTTTGTTTTTTTTTTAATTTGTATGCACAAAGTAGGAGGAAAAAAAATATTACAAAAGTTCCGATTTATTCAGATAAAAAAAATACTCGCAGAAACATCTTCGATACCTAATAACTTTAAAATAATCGACATGGTCACAAACGTACAACACATTATATTAAAAAAAACCCATTAGCCAAAAAAAACAACAACTTAAACATGAGGCCCACACAAAAGCCATATGAAAAAAAATTATTATAATTACACATTTGTCGACAAACTAGCCTAAAATTCGCATAAATGTGGCCAAAGTAAAAAAAAAAAACAAATTGGCACCAAAGAATACATGTTTGCATTGTGGTTTGATCCTATCCCATGAATAAATTGCAATACATCCTTCAAGGAAGTCCCATGAAAATTGCAAAAATAAGACCATATTTATATGTGCATATTTTCTCTGGTTCATATCTTAAAGTAAGTTCATGATATTGACTTTGGTGGACAAGGGTTCTTCATATATCTTTATGTATCACAATGTTATAATATGTTACCCTATACTACATTTTAGGTCCAACAAAATAGTTTTCATTGGTAAGTGTTATTATATCTATATATTTTTGTTGTGAACTTGTTTGAGATGAGACTTTAGCCTTATATGCATCAATGAATACATTGAGTTCTTATTTAAAGATTGAGAGTTAAGTGTTTCATTACTTTCATATAGCTTCAAGTTACAATAAACACATGCAATATCTGTTTTGATGGAATTCAGTTTTGCCATTTTGGTATTTATACAGATATATTTTCATAATGCTTGGAAAAATTGTAATACACTTCTAGAGTTTGCTTTAACAAATTGTGTATCGTTTTGGACAGATGAAATGATGATATTGTTTTTTTTATCTTCTTGAGAGCTTAATTACAAATATACACATTCACGGTGCAAAACGAAGTCGTTTTGACTTCGGGCCAACTGCTACAGTAACGGGCTCCCATTTTTGGGCCAGCCCGATTTTAGTTTTTTTTTTTTTTTTAAATTATTTTGTTTTTGTTTTTTTTTTAATTTGTATGCACAAAGTAGGAAGGAAAAAAAATATTACAAAAGTTCTGATTTATTCAGATAAAAAAAAATACCCGCGGAAACATCTTCGATACCTAATAACTTTAAAATAATCGATATGGTCACAAACGTACAACCCATTATATTAAAAAAAACCCATATAGCAAAAAAAAAACAACACTTTAAACATGAGGCCCAACACATAAGCCATATAAAAAAAATTATTACTAATATACACATTTGTCGACAAACTAGCCTAAAATTCGCATAAAATGTGGCCCAAAGTAAAAAAAACTAGCTCAAAATTAGCCTGAAATCTGACCCAAAGTAAAAAAAATACAAAACGGTCCCTCAACTTTTAACTATTTACGATTTTCTTACACAAAAATCCCGTAAAAAAATTAACAAAAAAAACACGTCAAGTTTTTATTGTTCACAACTTTTTTACATTCATCGGCCCAAAAAAAAGATATCGAACCGTCCCAAAAAAAGAAAATATTCGGGAAAAAATTAACCCGTCCCAACGCAAAAAAAAATTTCCCGAATCGTACAAAAAAAGGAAATATCCGGGAAAAAATTAGCCAAAAAAAAACCCAAAAATAGCCTAAAATCTGGCTCAAAGTAAAAAAAATACAAAACGGACCCTCACCTTTTAACTATTTACGATTTTCTTACACAAAAATTCCCGTAAAAAAATTTACAAAACCGTCCCAAAAAAAGAAAATATTCGGGAAAAAATTAGCCCGTCCCAACGCAATTTTTTTTTCTCCGAATCATACAAAAAAAGAAAATATTAAAAATTAGCCCCGCCATAACGCATCGCCAAAAAAAAAACCCCCCGAAACGTAAAAAAAATTATTCGGGAAAAATTAGTCCCGCCGCAACGCGCGGGTTCTTTTGCTTGTTTAGAACAAAGAGTGTAGTCACGAAATGGCTCATTGGTTTCCTAAGTGGTATACAAGTTAAGCCAAGTTATTGCACCAGAAGTTAAGTTTGTTGGTGCAAGTTGGATGGCTCGTTGGTTGTGTATTTTTGTTTTTGTTCCTTTCAATTAGTTTTTGTGGTGAGTTTGTGTTTTAATTTGGTATGTTAGATTTCAAAAGTGTAAGTTAAATGCTGATTCAAGTATTTTTGGGTAAATTAGTTAGTTGTAAGTTAAAGTGAGAAAAAACTAATATAACAATGAAGTGGTCGTCATTTTCAAGTTACTGCACCTTGTGCTCCTACAAACCAAAGGTTTATATCTAATTTTCTTATGCAACATTGGAACCTATTTAATTACTGAACATTGAACATTTTGGTTTAGAAATAATGTTGCCAAAATCATGAAAACTAATAGATATTTTTAATCTTGAAATACTTGAAAATTACTTTCTTCGTCTTATATTTATAGTTCACGTTTTTATTTCGAGTTGTCTCAAATTAATTGTCAACTTTTAAAAATAGATAAAAAATATAGATCAAATTTACTATATTACCCTCACTTGTGGTTATTATTACAAACTTTTAAAAAGTTACAAATTAATTACGTAAGGGTAAGACTGTCATTATGTTATCATGCAAAAAGTAAAAGAGAGAAAACTGTAATTATGATCTATTTCTTAAACTGTGTATTTTTTGTTAATGAACAATAATTTTAAAATAGAAAAAGTACCTGCATTCAATCAACAAGCAAAGGTAACGCGCGTTGCTGCGGGACGGGTTTTTTTTCTAGTTACTGCGGGGCAGGGTTTTTTTTAATTGGTATGGACACTTATTTTTTTTTAGGTTTTTAATATTTTTTTAGCTTTTTCTTTCTTGTATTCGGCGTGTTTTTTATATATTGTCTGCATGTATGTTCCACGTTATTATACTCGCGCCATAAATGCTGACTAAGTAAAAAAGGAAAAAAAACAAATGGGTCGACCCGAGGCGAGGCATAAATTTTTTTTAATTGATTTTGAACGAATATTGAGTAAGAATGTGTGCGTGCGTTGCAACAGGGGTGACTTGTATTTAACCTTTTTTTTATATTGCGTACTTGTATGTTCCGCATTATTATACTCGTGCTATAAATCTTGACTAAGTAAAAAAGAAGAAAAAAAACAAATGGGCCGGCCCAAAAAATGGGAGCCCAAAAAAAATCACTATGGCCCGGCACTATTTTTCGAAGCACTGTAGCATGACATCTCAATTGATATATATAGTAACAAGCAAAGGTACCGCGCGTTGCTGCGGGACGGGTTTTTTTCTAGTTACTGCAGGGCAGGGTTTTTTTAATTGGTATGGACACTTATTTTTATTTTTTTATTTTTTTAGCTTTTTCTTTCTTGTATTCGGCGTATTTTTTTTATATTGTCTGATTGTATGTTCCACGTTATTATACTCGCGTCATAAATGTTGACTAAGTAAAAAATAAAAAAAAAACAAATGGGTCGGCCCGAGGCGAGGCATAATTTTTTTTAATTGATTTTGAACGAATATTGAGTAAGAATGTGCACGTGCGTTGCAACAGGGCTGACTTGTATTTGACCTTTTTTTTATATTGCGTACTTGTATGTTCCGCATTATTATACTCGTGCTATAAATATTGACTAAGTAAAAAAAAAAAAACAAATGGGCCGGCCCAAAAATTAGAGCCCGAAAAAAAAAGCAAATGAGCCGGCCCAAAAAATAAAAGCCCAAAAAAATCACTATGGCCCGGCACTATTCCTCGTAGCATAACATCTCAATTGATATATATAGTATTAAGGAGATCGTTAAAAAAAATCAATAAGGACAAATTTCGAAATGATCCCACCAATAATTAAATAAGTCCTGCAAATACATTATTTTTTCTTGTATATTTTTGTGTCATATCTCGGAATATATCAAACAAGGAGTTGCAGGTGTTTTAAACAAAGTTATAAATAGCGTGAGGCGTGGCGTGGCGGCATGGCTAAGTTTCGTGTTTTGCGTGCCATGACGAGTTATACGTTTTTAAGGCGTGACTTAAAGCGGCACAAAATATAAAAATATTTATAAATTTATATATTTATATCATATTACAAATATATTGAGTTTACAAAAAGTGTCATACATAAGGAATAAAGTTAAGAAACTATATTTGCAAGTAATCTTTTTCATTTCTATATAAAAATACAATTTTTATCGAAACTGAATTCAAAAAAGCCTTCACGCATCACGTTTTATTACGTTTTTTCACTCCTCATCTCACGTCAAGTCTTAAGCCCAAGCCTTAATCTATCGCGTGGCGTGAAGATCACGCCTCGCTTTTTTGCGAGGCCTTTGCGACGCCGTGACGCGCCTTTTAAACGATAATAAAGCACAAAATAGTTGTTTTAAATTATGGCTTCAACAAACTAATAGGGACGTGTCAATAGCTAATGCTTTGGGCATGTCCATAGCTAAAGCTGACATCTTGTAAATCCTCATATACTTGAATGCTTATATATATCACAGTTATACCGACTCAACTTTTACACTGTGTTTTCGAGCATGAGTAAAGAAAGAAAATGAAAAAAAAATTTGTGTTTTTGAGTTGTACTTAAAAAAGAAAAGGAAATGAAATGAATGAAAAATAACGTAAGTTACACTCTGTTCTCGAGTTATTTTTGAAAGGAAAAGAAAAGAAATGACAAAGGAAGGAATGAAAAGAAAAGGAAATGATTTTTGTTGTGTTCTTGAGTTGATAAACAAGTCAAAGAAAAGAAATGAAAGATGCATGTACTATTACAATTTTACCCTTTTAAACACATACACATATACACTATTAATTGCTTAAAATTAAATATCAAAATGTGTGATCTTCATCAGCATTATTTCTTTTCAAATCAAATATAATTTACTCTTAAGTTAATCTAAATAATTCTTTCAGGAGAATTATATATGTTGCATATACCATTATTTGGCCCATTTATTTAACTATAGCCCATCAATTTTCAACAATAAATCTGATGACTTAAATTACAAAGATCGAGCACTTTTTTTTTGAACGGCGATTTATTAAAACACTAGCAAGGAGCTAGATCAAACAAGAACAATATAAGGGTTCTTAAGCCAATCGTCCCACTTGAACGACGCTTTACATCTGAATTTACACCAATAAAAAGAACTAGAAACTAAATTATCAAATATCAGCGCCTTTTCAGGGATCTTCTTATCAAACAGAAGCTTGTTGCGAAAGTTCCACATATACCACCACAAACCATAGTATACACCCTCAAGAACGCCTTTGAGTTTGGATTGAATCCGAATAGAAACCAACCAAACTTGCCATTCCTCGTAAGAATTCACATCCGAATAGTCGATATTCCACCAAGAAGATATCTTACGCATAATCTGTCTCACTACAACGCATTGAAAGAAAATATGGTTTGTCGATTCCACACCGGCATTACAAATGGGACAAACAATCGAATCAATATCCATTCCACGACGAGAGATATTAAAACGCGTTGGGAGCGCGTTAGATTTGACTTTCCAAGCTATGATATTCACCTTGATTGGCACGGATTTAACCCACCTAGTCGGCAAACTAACATCCTGAAACCGATTCCCATCAATCTCCTTTCGAATTGAAGCCACTGAAAAGACCCCATCACTTTCTAACGTCCAAACGTAACGATCTTCGCAAGGCACGAGAGTAGTCATCCGAGAAACCTCAGCCAAAGAGTTAAGTTGCATCTCTTCAATTCCACTTCTCGCTTTTCTTCGAAATAAGTTATCTAAAGTTGACGCATTCAATTTCGAACTAACAGTAGCATTCTTATTCAACTCAAGAGCAAACATACGTGGGAACAACTCTTTGATGACACCGCCTTCATACCAATTGTCGATCCAGAACCGCGTGTTCTCCCCATTCCCCAGCTTCAATCGGATGTAATCTGCAACATTAATACCCCGACCTTGTAACACCCTTACTTCGTGAACTATCGATGTCCAGCAGGTTCGAACTCCACCAGAAACATCCTTGTTCAAATTCCCGTGCCTCACTTGTGGTTATTATTACAAACTTTTAAAAAGTTACAAATTAATTACTTAAGGGTAAGACTGTCATTATGTTATCATGCAAAAAGTAAAAGAAAGAAAACTATAATTATGATGTATTTCTTAAACTATGTATTTTTTGTCAATGAACAATAATTTTAAAACAGAAAAAGTACCGGCATTCAATCAATAAGGAGATCGTTAAAAAAAATCAATAAGGACAAATTTCGAAATGATATAAATAGCGTGAGGCGTGGCGTGGCGGCATGACCAAGTCTCGCGTCTTTGCGTGCCATGACGAGTTATGGTGTTTTTAAGGCGTGACTTAAGACGGCACAAAATATGAAAATATTTATAAACTTATATATTTATATCATATTACAAATATATTGAGTTTACAAAAAGTGTCATTCATAAGGAATAAAGTCAAGAAACTATCTTTGCATGTAATTTTTTTTATTTCTATATAAAAATACGATTTTTATCGAAATTGAATTCAAAAAAGCATTCATGCATCACGTTTTATCACGTTTTTCACTCCTCATCTCACGTCAAGTCTTAAGCCCAAGCCTTGGTCTATCGCGTGTCGTGGAGGTCACGCTTCGCTCCTTTACGAGGCCTTTGCGACATCATAACGCGCATTTTAAAACCATGATTTTAAACGATAATAAAGCACAAAATAGTTTTAAATTATGGCTTCAACAAACTAATTGGGACGTGTCAATAGCTAATGCTTTGGGCATGTCCATAGCTAAAGCTGACATCTTGTAAATCCTCATATACTTTAATGGTTAACAGTTATACCGACTCAACTCTTACACTGTGTTTTCGAGTATGAGTAAAGAAAGAAAATGAAAAAAAAAATTGTGTTTTTGAGTTGTACTTAAAAAAGAAAAGGAAATTAAATGAATGAAAAATAATGTAAGTTGGTTAGTTTTTAAAGTAAAGTGTTTCCTTTTAAAATTGGGGTGAAACACTTTACTTCATATTACTTTATTTAAATTGGGCATATGAATTTTCGAGAGTTCACGAAAGTCTATGAATTTTCGTACCGTTATTTAAATTAATTTATTTTGTTAAAAATTTTGATTGTCCCCAAATGAACTTAGTCAAATTTTATATCATATGTTTTATTTATTTTGTACATTTTATCATCGTAATTTTTTTTATGAAACTGATCACTTATATTTCGGGGTCTGCCACAGTTTGATGTAGTAACTTGCCAAATTGCATGTTTTGTCCTAAACCTTATGAAAGTGCAAGGATCGTCCCTGTGGAAAAACCTTTGGTGCAAGTATCGTCCCTATGGGTAACTTTTGGGGAAACATTTGGTGCAAGTATCATCCCCGCAAGGACGATACTTGCACCAAATGTTTCCCCACAGGGACGATCCTTGCACTTTCGTAACGTTTAGGATGAAACTTGCAATTTGACCAAACTTTAGGGACGATTTATGCAATTTACTCTCGACATTATTAGTTGGCTCGCAATGTCAAGTCGGAAACCCAAGTATTAAAAAAAATTATTAAAAGTTTAAACCATAATGTGATTCTTTCCCGGTCGAGTTATAAGTTGGCATATACATATTGATCATATAACTTGATTTGATCTAGGCATTAATTGGTATATATACTTAGCGAGTATGACGCCTAGGTTAAGTTGTCATGGGTCAGGCTCGGCTTTGATTGGGCTTTTGGCTATTACAATATTAGATTAAAGTATTAAACAACGAGCCCATGATCCCGACTAGCCTATTACATCATTTACAAAGTTCTTTAAACGTAAATACCAACTCAATCTATATTGACTTTACTTCTATTGTTTGACTCAATATTTTGAGACTAATAAATGTTATAAAGTTTGTTATGTTGAAGAAAGATTGGACCACAGGATACTAAATTTTCTTCTCGTACATTGGCCCTTGATTTAATAACAACTTTTCATGCTATAATATTGGTCTTTTAAGTCGTGTATTGATACTTTTGGTGACTTGAATATGATCATACAGTGGTATATAAGATTCGTAAATGCCTCATCAATGTCCAAATGACCAATTTCGATATATATTTGGTTTTAATCCGTCGTTCTTTCATGTGATATTTGACTTCTGTTCGAGGTTTTTCTGAAACAGTCCTTGCACCGTGGTTAGAAATCGATCCGGATTGAGTATTGATGTCGTTGTTCATGTGATATTTAGGTAGTGTCGATTGGTATTGGCATGCCTTAGTTGTCAAAAGAAAAATGAACAAACAAAATAGTAATATACCTATGCAAATAAATAGATATGCACACTAAAAATGTTTAACTTAAACTATTAGACCGGGTGTAATATAAGTGTGAACACCGAGTCTTCGGACAAGGAGGACGCGTACTCCTTGTTACGATGTCCTCGTTTGACGCGTCTTAGATGGGAACAATGCAAGACTCGGTCGTCCACAGGACCGAGTAGTGCAGTGTGTGTTTTTGCGTGTGTTTGGTGGTGTATATTGGTATTTAAGTAAGATATATTTTGGTTACGAAGTTGATTGTCTTATTATATTAAAAACATCTTCAATGTTAGCACTAAATGCTTTTTGCACTAACTTAGTACCAACATGTACCAAAACACTTCTCCAATGTTGTCACTATAGTTAACACTAATTTAGTACTATGAATAGTAAAGGACCAAATATAGTGTCACGCTATATTTATCAGTAATAATACTCACCTTATAAAAACACTACATATTTCTTAAAGCTTTGATATCTAGCTAAAAATATAAAAAATAATCTATATAAACTATATTTTCATAAGTCTTTGATCAATACGTTTACAATGAGCTCAATATTGATATACGTTACTAGTATTTCAACTATTTTTTCTATTTAGTGTGTCGATATGTACTTTAAACTATTTAAAAATGTTCAGTGCAAAAATTTAGTACTACATATTAAAGTAACTTTTATTTTGTGCAAACATATGCTATAAAAATGCTCTTTTTAAATTATTTTAGTGCAAATTTTTGTTGTGTACATTGGAGATGCCCTAAGGGTGTTTACTTTCTTTTTAGTGGGAAGAAATATGGGTCTAAAACCTTAGAGTGTGTTTGCTTGTTGGAAAATGAGAAGTTTTCCAGAAAAGTTTTATAAGAAACACACAAAAATAAAAAATTTCTCTACTGAAAACAGAAAACTTGTTTTCTTCTATTATAACTACTACCTCCGTTCCATATTAAATGTCCAGTTTTGACTTTTGCAGTCTTTCTTTTTCAACTTTGACTTTAAATAACTTTTTTTGTGTTATATAATACTTGATGAAAATTATACCAAATGAAAATACATTTAAAACTCAATTCATTCATATATTTTACATCAAGTATTATATAACTCAAACAAAAATATTTAAGGTCAAAGTTAAAAAAGAAAGACATAAAAAAGTCAAAGTGGACATTTAATAAGGGACAAAGGTGTTAAACAATGAAAACCCCATAAGTGTAACTTTATTATTAACCACTATTTATAATAGTGAAACCCTAATACCCAAAACTGTAACACCCCCAAATTCTGGTATGCAACGGAATGGTAACAATGGGGTGTTACGTCAAGTACAACAATCAAGATATAGG